>JABUQX010118918.1:0-7500 GCA_015478945.1 Trachelipus rathkii | reverse complement strand
TAGGGCACGTTGGATGTCTAAGGCAATTTACTGTATTAAAATATGGATGTTTAAGAACCAGTTTAAGCTGACTCCAAGAGAAAAAAGAGGACTGCGTGATATTTCCTGTTTTTTAACAACAATATATATTAGATCGTGGTTCACGGCATCCATAGCCATCAGTGCTCCACGTTCGGATTTGGATCTTCTACAAAGGCTGCAAAAGTACAAGGAAAAAGATGATACCATTGCAAGTGCTGCTTCTTAATAAAGTTTTGAGGCATTTGTGGTACCTCTCTGAGGAACTTGTTGCTCTTGCATTTTTTTGATTCAGAGGTTTTGCTTGAGACAAAAAACAAAATGAGGCATGCTCTAAAGAAACAAGGGGATTTCAGACCGGAAAAAAGAACAACCATAAATCCTGAATCAGTATCCCAAAAACAATTGCAGGATTTCGTTACAGCCAACACAAAACGATTCTTTGACATACTATCATTGCCTCACACATTTCTAGACAAAAATGCTGCAGAGTGAAATGATGACGAGAGCTATATGAAAGCAAGAGAAATCGTAAGAGAGCTAAAAGTTGTAAATGATACTGCAGAGAGGGGTGTGCGGCTAATACAAGAATACAACAAACTGATAACAAATGATGAAGAGCAGAAACAATACCTCCTCCAAAAGTTATACATCATTACAGGAAATCTATTGCCGACAAAAACAAGAAAACAATACTCTTACATCATAAGGAACAATAATATATAATAAACAGATGAAACTGTATGTGGTTATTATATGCCTCATGGGGAAACTTCCACTTTAAAAAAAAAGTTAACGCGCTATACGCTGTACCTCAATGGGTAGTGTGAAAATCAGCGAACAATATATTTCGAACCTTGGTAGCAACCTCTAAGGTTTATTCAATCACCCTAAAATTTTGCACCCAATGTTGTTTTTACAAAATAACAAAATTTGCGGGTTATCCTGCTGAAAAACTAAAAAAAAAAAATATATCTATATTTTATATATTATAAATAATATATATATATATATATATATATATATATATATATATATATATATATATATATATATATATATATATGATATTAGTATATATAATATATAATATATATAATATATATTATATATATTTCATCTTTTATCTTTCTCCTTCCACAGATTGGTGGTAAGGTATGCAAAATACACCGGAAACAAAAAGTTAGGAGAAGAACATGACGTAAGTTCAAAGGATAATTCCCACCTCTACCATCCCCTCATACTCCGTAAGTGAGAGGCCGTTGTCAGTAAAAAAAAATCCACCCTAAGGCGCTTCACAAGACCGCGACGGACCCTCAGTGTGGTATGGTCTGTCAATGTTTACGGTTCATCCCTTTTTGCCAGGCCCAAAAACCATTTACCCATCACAAAATCCCGCCATTCACCAATATTATGCACCTTCTTCTCGCCTCTGCCAAACCACTTTCCTCTCCTCCAAAGGCATTTCCTTTACTGTCTCAATCCACTTTTTTCTTCGGCTCCCAGCCCTCTGATTCCCAGCACAATCACACTATACATTTGTAACCAACCGTTATTATTATCCATCCATTTTATATAACCAAATCATCTTAATACAATGTCGTTTATTCATCATTTACGCCTTTCTTCACATCACACAAGTCCTTGAAACACGTCATTCCTAATTTATTCAATTGTTACTCACACCCACCATGCCCCTAAGATTGTTCATTTGAACAGATTGTTCACCATAGATCTATACCCCTTATTCCACACCATAGTTTCACTACTATTCATGAACACCGTAGCAACGTTACCCTCATTGCAAAAACCCTAGTGGACTTCAAGACTTTCAGTCCCTTTGTATTCACCAAGGATTTAATTGCACCAGCTACCTTACTACCATTCACACTTTCCTATTACACTACAAATCCGACATATAGCCTAAATATTTAATATTTCTGTCAGTTAATTCAAGTAAATCACCAACTACAACAGAACACACATCGCATACTTCTTTTCACCCGACTACCATCACCTTACCTTTATTTACAGTACTTTTTCAAACCCCCCTCTACCAACCCACTGAAATTATTTTCAGATTTCACCACACAAAATACTAAATAATCAGCCTACAATAAGCAGGGGTTACCCTCCACCTCCATTCAATTCTCCATCAACCAGGTCTAACCCTCCTCATTCCTGCCTTCAAAACCTTTTTAAATTTTAGGTGGAAAAGGGGTGTTAACCAGGCCACTTTCAAGCAGGTTGTGGAGTCGCGTATCAAAATTTTTTCCGACTCCTAGCTAAAGGAGACTTACCGAGGATAATACCAAAAAATACAAATCAAAGGAAACTACAAAAGAAACAAACCATAAGAAACAACTGCAATTGTGAAACGAATATGCCCTTTGCGTGAGAATGATAGTTTTAAGGTAGGCAATGAAAATAAGATGGGGAGGCATCGCCAAAAGTGGTTATAATCCAAGATGGCGGCTATTTTCCAAAATGGCTACCCGTATTTTGTTTTTGCTACATTTTCTTTGATACACATCATGCAAAATAGTGTTTTATATCAATTTATATGTTTTTTAAGTCTAGGATAAGTAAATAGGTTAATTAATAATATATTAAATGCAAATTTATTTACACAATGTGTTAATCCTGTAATATAACAAACAAAAAAGTACACTTTTAATTTTCTAAGTTCTGCAGAATATTTCTACCCACACCATTTTATTGTTCACATTCATTCTTGCATTTGCACAATAATGTGCACGATAAACCAGCAGTTCTGCAGCTGCACTTGTTCTTGCAGATTTTGCAAACACATTTTATGAGTTCGTTGCAGGAATCAGAAATTTCTGGTAACTCCGACCATTTCAACTGCCAAGATTCATTATGCAACCCCATCCCCAATCGTTTTGTGATGATACACATATTGTGCGTTTATTTGCTTGTCCCCAAATGTGTCCAGCTTGGAAAGCACTACGCAATACTTGTTGTAGTAATGCACCCTTTGTTGGTGGAAGAGTTTCTAGTGGACGATTTTTGGTCATGAACAATTCTTGTCTTGCTTCATTAACACTGACCTTGTCAGTAGTTGAACAGTAAAGTAGTACTACGTACCTTTCAAATATGTCAACAATTTCGTTAGGAATTGACTTTTGTGGTTGTGAGATAAACGAAAATGCAGTAGTAGCTTCGTTGAAGAGCATCCATGTCTTCCAAGTTGATTTTTTGGACTTTCCTGTGAAACTAGGAATGCTATCACAGCCTGTGAAAGCGTGGAATCCTGGTAAAGCAATAGCTTCAGCTATTGCATGAACCGGAATAAATCTGTAATTCTTTCCTGTTCCAAACGCAATCCAAAGTTTATCAAGACCCGCTGTTGACAAGGTGAAGAAGTACGCAATTGCTAAAACTAAGACATCAGTATCTACAGTGCGTATAGAAATATTCTTGTATCCGTTTTCTACCATGTCTTGGAGATGCAGTATTATTCTAGAGTCCGCTTCTTCATGACCAGGACAAGTAGCACCTATGAGGGAAGTTTGTGCATTGATATTTCCTTTGACGTCTTCACCTGATGTTGTTACAACCTGTACGTTTGTGATGGTATCTACCATTAGATTTCCAAGTAGACTGAAGAGCTCTTCTTTGTTATTTGAATTTCTCAAAAAGCCGTGCCAATTTTTAGGTATAGGTACATGTGGAAGTACTTGTCTCCTAGTTCCTGCTCCCCTCTTCTCTCTCGTATCACCTTTGATACTTGGTGTAACGTATCTATCCCAAACAATATCAATTCTTCGACATCCGAACGCTGCGATGTCTTTACAAATGTGAGTTTGAAATTGGTTTGTATAATAATCAGCAAATGTCTTTGAAGCTTGTGGCCTCAATATGTTAGTAAGAACTGCACCATCATAAACTAAAGCGTCACAGGTTCCTGGAAAGGCATGCTCATTTATGTTTACAGTGTCTTCCAAAATGTGTGCAAGGTCAGATTTATTGCCTAATCGAAATTTACCAACTGGAAAGTACAGGTGGAAATGGCTGAAATGTTTGAAGAAATTCTTCATATCTAACTGACGATTCTGTGTAATAATAAAGAGCCGAGAAAACAGCTGGACATCTGCTTTTAAAATCTTGAGTGTATTATTTTTCTTGCTAAGGCTCATCTCAGGAGTACTGAACAGGGGAACGTTGTTCTTTTTCAAAGGTTGAAATATTGTTGAAGAGCTCTTTACTAGTCGTTCCTCAATGAAACTGTGGAATAACTTAACACCAGTATGACTCTTGCCTGAATTAAACTGTTGCATAACTCTGCTTGTGGCTTACAACATAACACTGCTATCACATGACTAAATCAGGTCATCATTCATTTTTTCCAAAAATGGTTTTCCAAGCTCTTTGAACTGTGTTGTAAAGTGCTCCGTACCTTAACAACATATTGACTTGAAACTGAGTGGTACTGCTTCATGATGGAGTTCGATTTGTTTTTCTCCCAGTTTTTTAGCTTCTCAGGCCACTCTTCAACTAATTTATTAACAGACTTAATTCTGGACCCAGGAAACCGATCCAAACTCCTAAGTGCCGAAAGGATCCTTGTGTGTCTCACCCAATCATACTGCACCCTCTATTACCTTTTACAACCATCTCGCATTTTGTTAATGCTGAGGAAGATCTGTTTGAATTCCTTTACTTACAAACTGTCCGAAATAATGCACCATGAACATAATAGTTTATGCTACTTGTGTCAGTATCATACTCTATCTACAGAGTCATAAAGGTGTCATTTTCAGATGAATTGTTACACCAATGTGGATAGATGATTAATGACTTCAAAAGCAAAAAATAAAAGGCATATTTCCATTCCTTTACTGAAATTGAGCTCCTAGCATTGCATAATGTAAGGTCCAGCAATAAAAGATTTCACTCTCCGCTCTCTTGACTCTCCGCTACATTCAATCGTGACAGTCACGTGGGTCGATACTTTCCTATCTCTCTCATCTCCTCGTGCTCTCTCTCTCTAGCTCTCTCCTCGTTCATCTTTTTGCACACATTCGCTAACAATGCTTATCTATTTTCTAAGTCTTTACATTTCCTTTCACTACCAATACGTAATTATAAATTAACTAAATAGTATCTACATAGATATTCTGCTTTTCCTATAGAATATATATAAGCATACTATATCAAATAACAGTTGTTTATAATATAAGTATGCTTAGCTAATAGTTTACTTTAGAGTGAATTGTTCTGGCTTTCTTTCACATATTTGGGTGATTTACTTTATCCTGATAGCTTTCATACAAGCTAATCATTAGAATGATTTGCTATATCAGCTTGAGTATTACGCTCTGTAGTAGCCGCCCATACTTCTAACTTTCCCCTTAGACCATCTCACATTATGATATACTCATATATACTCTATAGATAAAGCCTGTCGATGTGATAAACTGTGGCTCGTGAGCGCGCAAAGAGACAAATCATCTCCAGTCTAAATGAACGAATTTTTTATCCTCGCTATTTTTCCATATAATATATGAAGCGAATAAACAACTTGAAGTGACGTATAACACCTATTTCATGAATTGTGATTTAGTTATTATAGCTTCAATAACATTGTAATGGTTGTTCTCCTAAACATCCAAATAAGTACTGGAATATTATATTTAATTGTACCTTAATAAGATAAAAATTACGAGTGAGATTAAACTTCTCTAATTATTTATATAATAATTATTATTATAATGACAGAGTGACTCAATAATAATAATAATAAATAATGAGCATAATTAAATATATTCATATAGACTTATTAGAATCAATGAAAGATGGGTTATGCTGTATATAAATTTAAGGGTTATTATAGTTTGAAATACTAACTGTCGCGAAAGAGGCGCCATCTTGCGGCCGCTTTTCAGCCCTATCAAATTTTAATTGGCCAAACATATAATAAAAAAAAAAGAAAAAGGAAAAAAAGATTCGATAAATTTTATCACTTAGAATATGATAAACACTTTATGATTTGAACATTCTCCAAAAAGTTACTCTTTTATTAAAAATATACACTCTCTCGACAAAATATAGGTAGAATAGGTCATCATTAAAGATTAGGCTCTAAATATATAAATGAGCAAAATCTCAAGTTTCACAAAACATATATTTGTAATGGGTGTGCAGTCTCTCTTTGTAATGTAAGCTGTCTCTATTTTTATTGGGCGTTTTCTTTATGTAAGGGAAATGTTTCTGAGCACATAATATCTTTGTGATTCTACTTAACTCAAATATTCTTGTGGACAAACCTGGTAGAGAACAGCTGTGCGGTGGTGTGCAAGTGTGAGGTACTATGTTACTCGTTGTATATCTTGGTGCATAATGAGTTGTTGTCTACTGTCCTAGACAATTAATCTAGGATGGCTTAAACTACTGATATATTAAATTAAATGTGATATACTAGTTTCCATGGAAAGGAACCTTCGTGAAGGCTTAGAATATCTGAGCTGAGGATTCGTGCGTCTTAAATATATATTTATATTATCGTATGAGACTCACTACAATTTGTTAAAAAGATTCCTTTATATTATTGTAATTTATTAGATTAGGGTCCAACCTCAATTACCTTATTCTTTCTTATATAGGGTCACGTAATCGTTTTATACAATACTTCACATACAATCCATCATGTATAGATGATTTCATAGCTGTTGAGAGTTCAAGCACACGCGTATATGATATTGAAAGTCCAAGTGAATGCAGCTTGTCCACGATTTCTTTCTTTCGAGTTTTCCCAAAAATTGAAAGACCCATATAAACTGGAAGGGGGGTTTCTTTTTCAGTTTGATGTCTTAATATATTACCAGTTGGCTTTCGGGACTGTATATTAAAGCAAAGTAATTGCGATATGGTAAGAGATGGTTGAGCAGCAGCTTCATTGGCTTCAATATTAACTTCGTATAATAACATATTCACGATAGCAAGTAGAGACCGAGGAACAGATTTGTGTTGGGATTCATAATGTATAAATAATCTACCATTTAGTAATGTGTATTCTTGTGTTGTAAACAATTTATTTTACTCACCATTATTTAATAGCAACATACGCATAAATAAGCAATATATGACATTCTTATAATCTCCTTGATCTTACATTATAAGCTTTAGCATAGCAATGATACACTCTAACCTCATAGCTCTCAGCGTTGTCATATTGCCTCTAAAATATACTTACTCATGCTCACTACTAATGTCTTTAGCCGTCATTATTAATGGATAGATATTGCAAAGTAATCCTGTCGTTAATCTTGAAGTGGTTGATATCATACTAGGTATATTCATTGTTTACATTCATCTTATCCCATAATTGTATGCAAGTCGCATCTTGTGCATATTTTGATTTCAGACATACATCATCATGAATATTAGGTGATGTATGTTAATCATAATGTTGAATAACTTTCAATAAGATTCCTACAATTAAAATATGTTATACATATT
>JABUQX010118917.1:15000-20692 GCA_015478945.1 Trachelipus rathkii | reverse complement strand
ATATATATATATATATATATATATATATATATATATATATATATATTGTAGTAGAATAAGTAAACCAACTAAAAGAGAATGAGAGACCAATAGAGTAAAAATTTGGAAGCGAAAGATTAGATTACTGGGAATAACTCGAAGGTAAACAACACATTAGAGGCGGTGATAAATAGGAAGTGAGGATGAAACGTAAAAGAAGAAGTCAGATAAAATAAAAAGAATTGAGAAGAACCATATTCAAACGGTAAGTAAAAATTTGTGAGAAGATTTGTTTTGAAAAGATTGTAATATTTAAAATTATTTTTGCTATTTATAGGGGATTAATGCTGGGACGAACTCAATTTTCTGGTTCCGAAGTTAGCCTGACGACTGGAGGTAAAAGGATTAAGTGCCTCCTCGACTGTAAAAAGAATTGTACCAAAATCTTCAAGTAGGACTCGTTGGATCAAAAATAAAAGGAAAAAATTGGACTTGTGACATAACTGCTCGTAGAATTTTGCCGATTGTGAGTCTAGCTCGAACCGAGTCATTAGTTACTTAAAACAGCTTAGTTGACTTCTCGAGGTATGAGTAACCTGGAAATGATCTGTAAGTATGATTATTGAGTTACGAAATCTATAAACATTTTTCAAAATTAATTGATGTAAACAAACATTATGAGTGATTATTTTACTGGTAGTTTATCGATAATTTAGTTAATATATATTACTATGATATGAAAATATATGTGTGAAGTTTTTTAAAGTATTTCTATTATGTGCTTTGGTAAAATTAGAAATTATTTGGAAGCAGTTATTTTTACAAAGCAAAGTGGACCCGTAAACTGAACTTAAATTGATGACATATTTGTGTGACTATTTGTAAATATTAATTAAGAATATATTTTAAATGAATATTGTTTTGTTTAATTATTTAGATAGGTTTTATTTTATTAAATAAAGAAATATTCCTTGAATTTGTAAGGTTTAATTACAGCCTAATTTGTGAATTGATTTGGGTAACTTTAAAATATATATTAAGAAAATTCAGTCTTCATTGTTTTCCTCTTTCATTGGTGCACAGATTTTTATAATATGTTATATAAAAGATCGAGATAGTTAGGATCGTTAACAATATACTATATGCGATGCCTATACGGTATGCGATCTATTAAAATTATTTATTCGAAAAATCACATTCGGATATGCGGTAATGCCGGATGCGGATGCGGATGCGACGCTGACGACGCAATGCGGAATGCGGATGCGCATCATGCGGAATACGTTAATTAGATGCGGATGCGATGCGGCATGTGGAATCCGATGTTTCCTCTTTTGAAGATTGATTAAATTATATATATATTTATATATATATATATATATATATATATATAATATAGAGATATATTGTAAAAATATATATTATATATATATATATATAATATATATATAATATATATATATATATATATTATATATATAATATTTATATATATATATATTATATATATATATATAATAATATAATATATATAATATATATATAGTATAGATATATAGTATATATATATATATATTATATACTATATATTATATATATATATATTATACTATAAATTTATTCAATTACTTTAAATCTTACATTCTCTCCCAGTCACGCTTACGAGCCTGTCAGTGGGCGCCACCTCCGCATCCATCTGTTCATTCATCAGCGATCCATCCGGCCATCAGCCTATCATTGCAGCATCTGCGTGTTTCTGCTGTTCTTCTCTCTCCCTGCATCCTCTCAGCGTGTCCCACCATCTCAGTTGCTGCGTCCACTTTATCATATGTTCACACCACGCCTCTCCCTCTACTGTCTCGTTCTCACTACTTTCTTCTGTCTTTCCATATTACGTCCTCAACACCATCATCTCGCGTCGAATATCTACCTCCTCTCTCCCTGTCAATCTGCCATTCTCCGCCCATACAACAGTATACGTGGTGTGTGCGTCAACACCTCCCTCATATAATTTCTCTCATCACTCTTTTTTCAGTATATTATATCTAATTCGGATGTGTATACTCTCTAATCCTGCATACTGCCTCATCCTATCGTAATTTTCCTTATGCACACACCTTCTCTTCCAGTTTTCTAGATAATTTATACTCTATCCCATTTTTAATACTCTCTACCCGTCTACCTCAATATCAACTCCTTTTCCTCCTCCACTGTTTAACTTCACCATTCATTCTGTTCTCCACATTCAATTCAATCCTGCTTTCTTCTCAACTTTGCGGCAAAACACAGCACCATTTAGCTTCAACCTCTCAACCCATCTCCACTCAACACGCAAATCATCTGCATATACCATGATGTCTCCGTCCATCTCTTCTAAACTCTCTTTTAAACCTCTTATGACTTTGTCCAAATACGCTATAAACATTATCGGCGAAGCACACTACCCTGCCTTACTGCAGTTTTTACCTCAAACCATTCCACGTTTTTATCCTGTTCTTACCTTACTATATGCCCTATTCAGACGTATGTACTTCTTACTGCTTTATCAGTCTGCCTCCAACTTCATAATCCCTGTCCCGAAACTCTCCACAGCTTCTCTCTGGGTACAGAATCAAGATGCTTTCTTAAAATGTCTCATGAAGTCTATGAAGGCCTTCTTATTGTATACCATTTCTTTTCCTGTATCATCTTATAATGCAACATTAAATCTGTAGTACTTCTACCACCTCTGTACCAATACTGCTCTTCACCCTGAATGAATGCCTTGTTCTTAATTTTCTTATCGTGTCCTTTATATAACTTCACCATGTGATCCATTAGTAAGATTCCTCTATAATTTTTTACAATTTACCTGCGTCCTTTATTACCCTTATAAATGCAGAACATTATTTCTGACTTACCCAACTTCCAGGCACTCTACTCCTCACCCAAACGCTGATTCAGAAATCTCCAGCTTCAAGCTTTACAGCCCCTCTCCTCCCTCTCTCAGCAACTCTAATATTTATCCCATCCTCACAGGAGTTTTCCGCTCTTCATTTCCTTATACGCCTCACAAATTCCTCCATCGTTATTACTCCTCCTTCTTCCTCTACCACATTCTCTTCCTCCTCTTACCCCCCCCTCCGCTTTCCCTCCCCTCCTCCTATCTCCCATTCCTTCTTCGACTGCCCATTCACATTTCAACCAACTCATCAAGTACTCATATCACCTTCTTTTTTCTCCGGCTTATACCAATGTTCTCCATTTTTTTGTCTATTATTACATACGATCTACTCTTCACTCTTTATACGTTCTATTGTCCAACTAAAAATCTTCTCCCCCCTTCCCCCCCCCCTTCTTTTTTTTTTTTTTTTTTTTCCTTTTTTTCATAACATCGATCTTTTCCTTTGCTAACTTCTAAGCCACCTCCTCCTTTGCCCCCCTCTTCACTCTCTCCGCTTCATTCTATTATCTTCCACGTACACGCTCTAGCATTAATATATATATATATATATATAGTATATATATAATATAGTATTAATATATATATATATATATATATATACTTAATATATATATATAGTTATATATATATATTATATATTATATATAATATATATAATATATATATATATACTAATATATATATATATTATATAATAATATTATATATACTATATATATTATATATATATCATATAATATAATTATATATATATCATAATTATATATATTATATATATATATCTACTTATATATATATATATATATCATTAATAGTATATATATATTATAATATTATTATATTATATATATATAGTATGTATAATATATTATATATATAGTATACAAATCAAATTCAAACATTACAATTATTCCCATAAACTCCAATGATAAAGATGACAAATAATATTTATTTTAATATCATTTAATCAAATGTTGTAAATCTGCAACAATCCTCATTTTTCACATCAGGAGGATGTGGCATGCGATCGATAGTGCCGTTAGGAATAGATGCGATGCGGATTGTTCAATTTAGGTGCGGATGTTCCGCAGATGCGGATGCGGATGGGATTCATGTCCATCACTTAATATGATATAATATATATATATATATATATATATACTATATACTTTATCATATTATATATATCATATATATATTATATAATAATATATATATATTAAATATCATTATATAATATAATATAATATACGTATATATATATCATTATATATATATATATATATAATATATATATATATATAATATAATAATAGATTATATATATAATATATATATTAATATATATTAATATTATACTATATATATATGCTGAGTTTCAGAGTAAGCTGCGAGAGTCAATAGTCAAAATTTGCACATAGACTATGCTATAATGCCATGTCACATCAATCATTATACCAAAGAATGATCCGAAACGAACTATTCCATGATCTTTACTCGCTCATAATAGTTATACGCTAGTAGTAGTAGTCAGCTTGCATTCTTTTTTGGGTGAGGTAGAGGGTTTGTGCTAGCTAGCGACGTAGTGTTTATATATAGTAGTATAGTAGTAGTAATAGTAGAGTATGTAGTAGCTAGTAGTAGTGCTAATATCGGTAGTAGTAAGTATAGTAGTCAGTAGTAGTATATAGTAGGTAGTATTAAGTATAGTAGTAGTACTCGAACGATGCTGATCTAGTATGCTGCTACATTGATCATTATATATCTGGCAAATACGCAACAATTTATTAACTTGCCTTAAGTTATTATCTTTAGAAGACATGTCACACACCAGAACCTATATTAAAAGTTATCATTCCAACAACAAATCCATTGTTCTTACATCGTCATAATAATGACACCAAACCGAATGATATGTTGATGATAGCTCAGACTAACCAAGCACAGTTACGGATGCATAAACAACATTAGATAGATAATAATGTACCAAAGCCACAGCATCAGCTTCACAAATGTATACGGCAGCATAATACGCGAGCTCAATATCGATGATAGCTATTATTATATATTTTCGTTATATATTTATAATCTGAGTTTTCATTATTATATATCACACACAACGCACACTACACAAACACACTCGCAAACACACACGCATAGAATACGACTATATTATCATGTAATTACATATCCGTTTAACAAATTTAAATCAATAGCTTTCACTTAAACATATACCTCACGATGAGACTTTTTAATAATGCATTACAAAATAATCGTGCCCACATACGAGTCTAACAGCATCAGTTTTTAAAAATTTAAGCTTCTAAGAGTGAAATAATTTAACGGTATACTATACGATATCCGATATCATATCCAATACCACCCCTCGTCACTAGGCGTTTATATATATAAATAATATATAGATATATATATTTATATCTATATATATTAATAATATAATCATATATATATATATATCTATATTATAATATCTATAATATATATATATTTATATATATACTTAGGATATTATTACTACTATTAGATATATATATTATACTTATAAGATATAAAATATATAATATAAATATATATATATATATATATATATATATATAATAGCCAGTATATAGAATATATATTATATACTATATAATATATATATATATATATATATATATATATTATATATATATTGTATATATATTATTTATATATATATACTATATATGTATAAATTTAATGAACGTATAGCTACATACATATGTG
>JABUQX010118917.1:0-12500 GCA_015478945.1 Trachelipus rathkii | reverse complement strand
ACCCCGTTCCAG
Organism: Trachelipus rathkii; assembly: GCA_015478945.1. Classification (NCBI taxonomy): domain Eukaryota; kingdom Metazoa; phylum Arthropoda; class Malacostraca; order Isopoda; family Trachelipodidae; genus Trachelipus; species Trachelipus rathkii. Next base: position 12,488 of record JABUQX010118917.1, on the reverse strand, counting down.
GTTTTCTGTTTTCTCCAGATGCATCTTTTATGATTAACAGCTGCAGTATCATTCGCTACGATCCATCTGACCCCCATACACATATCTTGAAATTTTTAAAACCTATAAACAATAAAAAGAAATATTAAAGAATATCAACATCTGATGTTGAATCTATTATTATAAATAGTTGTACACATACTATCAGTAATTAGTAGTCTTATTAAAGTAATTAATTACACTATATCCATTATATAATAAGGCTAAATGGGATGTATTAACTTTAAAAAGTTTTGTATTTTATTTTACATATGTGTACTTGAAATAATAGATTGTATTGTTAAGTTAATGTTTTATCAAGTCATTCATACCACTTCAGTTAAAATGCTTTTATATAATATTAATATATATATTATATATATATATTAATATATATATGATATATATAGATATAGTAATATATATTATATATATATTATATTATATATAATATTATATATATATATATATATATCATAATATATTATACTATATATAAACGCCAGTGCACGAGCGGTAGGTATATCATCATAATACCATATCATATAATATACCCATAAATTATTTTCACGCTTAAAGCTTTAAATTTTTATAAAACTGATGACTGTAGACATCAGTTAATTGCACGCAAATGTTTGATCAATACTTATTAGAAAGTCTCTTCGTAGGTATATTTTAAGTTGAAGCATGATTAAACATTTTTAATTAAAAAGTTTTGCAGAATATACGAACATAGAGTTATGCATTAGCCGTGTGTGTTGCGAGTGTGCGTAGCGTAGCTGTGTGTGAATGATAAATATAAAACTCAGATTATAATATACAATAACAGTACATAATATCATTACCTATCATCGACATATTGAGATCCGTCTTCTAGCTCTCCCGTGCCACTACAATAAACAAAAAAAAAAAAAAACTGTTTTAAACTGAAAATGCTTTGGGATCTTTGTACATATATCTCTTATCTAATGTTTGTTTATCTTCCGTAACTGTGATTGGTTGTAATGAGTTAATTATAGAGCCAATCCTAACCAATATTTTCGATTGGCCTGTCACTTATTATGACGATGTAAGAACAATGGATTTGTTGTTGAATTGCAGTATTTAATATAGACGTTCTAGTGTTTTGAACAGTCTTAATAATAATAAACTCTTAAGCAGCTTAATAAATTAGTTGCGTTAATTGTGACATATATAATAGGTCAATGCATACAGCATACAGATCCATCAGTACTACTCTACTACCACTACTACTACTACTACTAACTACTACTACTACTACTACTACTCTACTACTACTACTACTACCACTATTACTACTACTGCCCTACCTCTACTACTCTACTACTCACTACTACTACTACTACTACATACAACTGCTAAATGCTAAAGCCTCATAACTATTATACGAGCAAGATCAAGGAATATTCGTTTCGCGAATCCATCTTGCATAATGATATGTGACCATTCATCTGTACAAGTCTAGTAGCAATTTTGCTATGAAATGATCGCCAGTGCTAACTCTGACTCATATATATAAATATAATATATATATTCTATATATATATAATATAGATATATTTATATATTATATATATATATTATATATATATATAAATATATATATTAAAAGAATAATATATAACTAGATATATAATATATATAGTAATTTAATATAAAGATAGGATATAATAATAGATATATAGTAATAAATAAATTATAAAACGATTTTCTCACCTTTATAATGAGATATGAACAGATATATAATATATATAATTATATAATATATATATATGGAACTATAAATTAATATATATAAGATATATACTATATATATTATATAATAATTAATAATAAAGAATTACATATATAAATATTATATATCATATAATAAATATATATTACATATAAGATATAGATAAAAAAATATGGGTCACCAGTGAATAGAAAAAGATATAGATATAATAGAGATATATATATTATAATATAATATTAGATATATTATAAGAAAATTATATATTAAATCTATATTTATATCAAATGTGCATTCAAAATAGAATTACTTGAAGCAGAGTAAAATAAAACAATCAATAATAAAAGATATGGTATGAGGGTTCAAGACCAATATATGGACTCTATCACTACTATGTTTAACTAATTTACTCAGATAGATCTATGTAAGAAACATGCTTTTTACAATAACCCCATAAAGCTAAACATCTCTTCGTAAGACAGTAAAAACCATTTCTCACAGATGCAGGAGCGAATCACTTCCTGTCATTGCGCTATACAGACTCTAAAATCAACTTTTAGAAAGTCTGCTTAAAAACATGTTTTTACTTGTCCTAAAGCCGCCCCTTAAGATGTAGATTAAAACCGAATTAAAGCCCGCTTTCTGGTAGCTGACGGTGAATGGAAATACACTTCCTGCTTATATACTCTAAGCCTTACGGCTTCAAAAGACCCAGCCTCAATAGGTAAAATAAACCCAAAATAGTCTATCCATGTAAAAACTACAAACTATTTTAAACCAATAAAAATAAATAAAAGTGTTATTAAAAATAATAATTTTATTAAATAAATTCTATTGTTAAAATAATCTTCTTTAAAAAAAAATACTAAGATAAGTAATTATTAAACAAGAAGATGAAATACCCTATAAGTTAAAAAGAAAAAAAGAAAAACCTACGTATGTAAAATATTAAAAAAAAAACCTAAAAGATAAAAAGTAAATTAAAAAAAAAAATAAGCAGAAAAAAAACAGATATAGTATAAAGTAAAAATTAGAATTAAAAACGCTTCGCAAAAATTATTAAAAAATAATAAGATATAAAAATAAAGCAAGATAAAAAAAAAATAAAAAAAAATAAAATAATAACGAACGAATAATAAATGAAATTGTAAACAAATAATAATTAATAAATAATAATAATAATAAATAATAATATAATAATAATAAATATAAAAAATAAGAAGGACCAAGCCATATGAATAAAAAACAAACAATAGTGTTTTAATAATAATAATAATAATATATAATAATATAATAATATAATTATAATAATAATAATCAATAAATAATAATAATAAAATAAAATCTAATTATGACATAATTATAAAAGACAAATAAGGACAGCAATAAGCAACGTCAGAAGCAGATTGATCATTGATAACTATAATAATAACATCAAAATAAAATTTAATTTAATTAATAAAAAACAATAAATGGAGTTGGAATAATATGCAATGATATTAATAGATGATATAATTTTAATAATAATAATAATAATAAGACTAATTTATAAATAAGTAATCATAATAATAATATAGATAGATAAAAGACAACATATTATAAATATAATAAATAATAATTAATGTATTAATAATATATGATAATAATAATAATATAACTAAAATATATATCTAATAAATATATAAATAATAATAATATTAATATAATATGAAATAATAAAATAATAATATGATATGACATAGTTATAATTGGAATCCATAAAAAGACATCAGTAAAAAATGAGATTGAAGTATGAACAAAACAACAAATCAATTGGAATAATTATATAATAACAATAATTAAATAACAGGCTGCCTATAATTATCCCTTTTCCCATGAACTATGTAATTGAAATGTGCTAAATAATTGCTATAATAAATAATCAATAATAAATAATAATAATAATAATACATAAGATAATAATAATAATAATATAATATATAATAGTAGTAATATTATATATAATATAAAAATAATAATAATAATAATAATAATAAATAATAATAATTAATATATATAATAAATAATAAACAACTTCAATAATCAAAAAATATGTGACAAACTTTGTATGCTGATCATGTATTAAATGAATTAAAATAAATAATAATAATATAATAATAATGAAATAATAATAATGAAGAATATAATATAATATAATAAATAATCAATGAATAATAATAATAATAATAATATAATAATAATAATATAATTATATGATATAATAATAATAAAATAATAATAATAATAATATATATAATTAATAATAAATAAAGATCATAATATTATCTTGAAAGGATATATGCAACATCAATAAATAATATAATATATAAGAATAATATAATTAAATTATAATAATAAATAATAATAATAATAATAAATAATAATAATAGAATAAATTAATAAAACCTATAATATTCTAGTAGAAGGAAATAATAATAATAAATCATAAAAAATAAGAAATCATAGAAAAATGCATATTATCCATAATATAAATAATAATATTAAAATTATATATAAATTATATAATATAAAATATATAATAATACATTATAATAAAAGAGGCAATAAGTAACTGATCTATAATCTACCCTATTAACTAAAACTTAGAATATTCTGGGAATAATATACAGATAAATAGATATATAACTGAATCAGATATATCAATAATAATCATAAATACATAATAACATCATAATACATATATAATAAAAGACATTCAATAATCACAATGCAATAATATGAAAAATAAAATACATAGAGCTTAAGTACAGTAAAGAGTAAGAAAGAAACATTACTAGACCCAACATGGTCCGCTCAACCTAAACAACTGTAACCTAGAACATATATCAGATACAATCGAGAATAATTAAAATAATGAAAAATATAAAACAAAACCTTAAACCACAAATCATAAAATGCTAAAACTCAAAACATTTTATCAATCATATAAAAATAACCACCAACTACCACTTATACCCATGTCTCCCTCCTTTCCCGCTACTAAGATACTATATAATTAAGTCGTCCCAGCCCTGATAAAAGACAGCAAAATGCGGATTTCTTATAAGAATAATTGTAACTCTCTTATTAACCTTTAACCAAGACACGAGATTCCATCTAATCTTACTGTATGAATGTACACTACGAATTCTAATCGCGCGAGACACCTTCAACTCTCTCTGCTAGCCTCCCTACCGAGACTTATAAATAATATTATTCCATCCCACTTCCTTCAAATCTTCCCTAATCTGAAAAAAAACTCTAGAAGCGACAGTGATTATCCTATCCCTCCAGTGTCCTCAAAACTTGTGCTTCTAAACTTTATCGTGCCTCTGGTAAACAGAATACTTATCCACTGTCCTTCGATCGAGCCAACACCGCGGATATAATCGACTTTATTTTTCTTAAACAGAAAATCGATGCCGTGGAGACATCAGAAATCTCCTACTTATCGGTCCTGCCCTACACGTATCTTATGGAACTTAATAACTAGACTAAAACTTCGTTCTTCATTTCTCTCTTCTTTCTCTCTCTTCCGATTTCTGTAATTTTCTGCTGCTAAATATCACAAGACTCCGTATAAATTCACAAAGTTTCAATTTCTAATTTTTACTCTCTCAGATTTAGTCTTTCTTTGCCTAAACCTTCTGAATCCTGTTCAATAAAAATTCCCCAGTCATTCTGAGTACCAATTCCACATCTCGACTATCATTATCTATAACATGTAACTCACACCTGCTAGTCATTAAAGTCTATCATAAAGTAAAATGCTAATAAACTCCTTTGTAAGCACGTTATAATAAGTTATCATACCCCTTACGTAATCTATCCCACAAAGCTATCTTCCTCATAGAGTTTTAATCCCGACAGCCCAAATCATTATCTGTACCATCAACTAATCTCCCATACCCCTTTTCCACACAACCCGGATGTTTCTATAACTTACACTCCATCACCCTTCCTTCAAATTTAAAATGACCATTCAACCCAAAGAGCTTATAAAGATATATAATCGATATGTGAGAGTGACCCATGGCGATAGGTCAGCAGAAGCTAATATGTCTCTCTACAAGTATTCTCTGATATGGGCGCTACCAGTGCTATAATAAAGGTTTGAGCGAGAAAACTGAGCACCCGTATTTGCTCCTGCGAGCCCGATACCTTATTCATAACACTTGAGCCCGATGCCCTTGCGTGTCATCTATCTATTGATAATAATCTTCCACACAACATAAATCCTCTATTGAAAAACACAACTTCTAACCTTCTTCTTTCCTAGAATATTCAGATATGTTCTTTCTCTAATTTATAAAGATCACTTTACTTTCTTTCTAATGGTCTTTTCGGCACCTGTTCGAAACTTGACCACCAACACAGGTGGCTATAGCTGGCTTCTAGTGCTGTTAGATCATAGCATTTATTCAGTCTATCTGATAATAGTTGATATTAGAACTATATGACAAAACAAACCAGTTTCGACATATATGCTAACTTCCCAGCAATAGGACTATACTAATGAGAAGAGCAATAAAAGCTTTATTCTATTTTTGTCAGACTGCGTCGACGACCTACAACTAACTTATATCCAACAGCGAGAGAAGCGAGCGACGGATCGTGACTGGCATGCACAGAGAGAGAGCATGAAATCAGAATGAGCTCAGAGTAGAATTAAGAAGCATAAATAGCACTAGATGCACGATATACGAGGATCAGCTTCAAGCGTGTGCACCCGCATGAGGAGAGACTGCGCGAGCAACTCCTGATAATACTATAAAAGCTGAATGGTCGTAGCCCGGATGATCAACAGAGAAATACTCATACATGATTTAAGCACGAGATCGCCATATAAGTCTGACACAACCCAGCAGAAACCAGTAAATAAATTAATGAAAACAGGCGTGTGTAACATAATATATTAGCTTTATATGCCTTTAAAAATAAAAAAGTTTCCATCTATATATTCGCAATTTTATACATCAGAAAACAACTCATATTTTACTAAGAAAAAAAAATAAAAACAATCAAACAAGATAAACAATCAAACTTGTATAGCTCCATTCCAGTCATATATCAACATCGCTACCAGCAACATAGAACATGTGCCCAAGTCGTTCGAATATACGTCGATATTACTTTGAGCTTCTCTAGCTACGGAAAACGCGAAAAGACGCCCGACCGGTTATGTTGCCAAAACAACTAGACAAAGTTTTAATTAAAAATATAGACTTGATTGAATCAATTAGCATAGCATCATAGGAGCGATCCAATAGATCATGCAGGTGGTATAGAGGGTGGTGAGGCTGTAAATAATATGAGAGCATCATTAACTTATGTTCACATGCTATAAATTGTCACCTGTGGCGTCTATGTAAAATGGCGTATAACGAAATATATAAAACTTAACCAAAAGATGAGCACGATATTTAATCAATAGATCCAAAACCACGTAACCATCCATCCGAATCATTAGTTCATTATACAGTAGATAAGGCTGGCTGCGAGAAAGTGTAGGCCAGTATTGATTTTACTGAAATTACCCAGTTTAATATGTATATTATCGTATGTAAAACCTAAAACAACTATAAATATAATATAGTCATATATATATAAATATATATAAATAGAGATAATATATATCAATATTAAATAATAATAATATAATGATATAATATAATATATATATATAATATATATAATATATATAATACAAAATAAGATATATATAGTAATATATATAAATAAATATAGATAATATATATACTAATAATAATATATATATATATATATAATATAAATAATATATATATATAAATATACTATATATCATAAAAGTTATGGAGGAAACTGTTGTATCATAAAAATATATAGAAATATAGAATATATATATATAATATATAATATATATATACTATAATATATACTAATATAAAATAAAATATATAATATATATATAATAATATATATTATATATTAATTAATATATATATTATATGCAAAAAAACCATTTTAACATTCTAATATAACACAATATTCTTTTAATAAATAATAACATATTAAATAAAGAAATTATAAATTATATTTTTATAAAAATAATAATTATAAAATACTAACATGTTAATAATCACTCATCTATACTAAATGAGTCTAATTAGCTTTAAAACTATGAACAAAAAATGCTAATAATATATATATAGAAATAGTAATATATAAGATAAATATATAATTAAATAATATATATAAATATGATAATATAATATAGTATAAAATATAGGATAATAAGATATATAATATAAAATATAATTATAATATATATAATAAATATATATAATAAACGTCACGGCGTTTAATATAAGATAGATATAGATATAAATAGATATAAGTAATAGATATAATAATAATATAATCAGTACGTTAGACAACTATACGGGACTCTAATCTGATCTCAATACGCTTGTGACAAAATCGCAAATATCATTTAATATATATGATGACTGCATTAGCCATCTGATTAACTAAATGTTGATAATAGCTAGAAGGCTACTTATTATATTGATATAATTAGTGGCTATATTGCGCATAACAACTTTATAGATAATAATGATACTAATAAGATACACTAACGAAATCATGCAACGATGCTATAGCTGTATCACTATAGTTGTAGACGTCTAATATATGAAAAAAAAGAATCGTAATATAGAGAAATAAAGACATCCTGTTATCTTATATAGACACAATAAGAAAATTAGAATGAGAAAATTAGTATCATATTCATATATAGCGGTAAAATATATAAAAAGCGCACAGCGTAAAAGTAGCTGAATATAGTAAAAAGCTGAGTATCGGACGCGGCCGAGAAGAAAAGACAGAAGAGAGTAGTACATGATAGCACGTAAATATATTGCACATTTGTCGTTAAGCGACCTTATGCGGTATTGATCCAAACGCAGTCGTTGACCCGGAAAAACAGCTTCTCACTGATACACCTGAGTAACATCCCCACAACCACCCAGATTTAACACTCCACAACAAATAATATCTACCCACCCTGACGTGAGACAGACGGAAAAATTATCACACTAAGCTGACTCTATATAGCATAATGTCTCAACTACTATCTTGCCTTACAACAAGTACACAACAGATATAATGAGCCATATTGCATTCACAAACAAATCAGTCGCCACCCAAATATTGCATTGCAACATTTATTGCGACTGATCTCACCCTTCTCATTTCTTAAATCATCTAGAATCTCATTAACTTCTTTCCGATCATCATTATCACTCTATAATATAGATATATTAATTAATAATTTAACATCCAATACGCATCGCATATTTAATTCTCCTACTACATAAAAACGAAACCAATCTTTCATTCTAACCCCATCACAATGAATAGAATAATTTCCATGTTAGTCCACTTATTAATCAATATAGTTATGCTATAAAATATGTCTTCTAGAGCTCATGAAATTTCTTATTGGGGAGAGTCCAGCCCCTCTTCTCTTCTTCTATCTGCTTCTCATTACTTCTCTAATCTTCTTCTTCTTCTTCTTCTTCTTCTTCTTCTTCTTATCGCTCTTCTATCTCCTTCTTTCTTCTTCTCTTCTTTCTTACTCTTCTCTTCTTCCTTCTTATCTATTCATCATACATAACAATACAGGTATAACGCCAAATCATATCTAATACCAGCCAAAAACCATAAAAAATATAGAAACTAAGTACCATAAAACAACTATAACTCATTCCAAATGCAGACACTCAGCAATAATTCACCCAAATAAAACATTACTAGTTACGAACGTATTATAATATTCCAATACTTATTAACTCTAACAACAAATAAAACACAACTAACACATCAACTCAAACAGCCTAACGACAACAAGACAAAACATAGTAAACATATAACTAGTAAAATACAAACACAAACCATCCCCAAAAAATCTATATAACTACTATGAACGATATTACTATATGAACTTGTTATCTAATTCCATTATTTTATATTTCTTCTTCTTCTTCTTAACCTTAATTTCTCTTCTTCTTCTTCTTCTTCTCTCCTTCTTCTCTTCTTCTCTTATACTAATCTATTACTCTTGTTGGTATTAATTATTATCAAATTATTAAATTATAAGTTACCTGTACTCTACCTCACAGAAGCGACTATACAACTAGTATCTCTACTCATGTCTATAATACTATAAAACTTTCAGCCCCATCCTCCATAAACTAAATTTACTATAATTATTAGATTATATCTAATAATAAAAATAAAATATCCATCAACGCTACATATTTGCCAATAATCATTATGAACAGTCTATTATTACACATATTAATACAACAATAAAATAACTTACAAACCAGAATAAAGGATAAATAAAATAAAACAAAAACTATACATAAAGGAGTATGATAACACTGAAATACGTACGAATCCTCCTATTTAACGCATAATATACAGCGATAGATCCTCTAATAAATACTAGCTACCCCCCTTCCCCACTATCCCCTTCTCTTTCCAACTAACTCAATTAGGGGATAAACTTATAACCGCCAAACATAAAAAAGATCTACCTAAAAAAGATCTACAAGATAATTGCTCAATTCAAAGCTGGCATTGCGTATAAAATACAAATATAACAGAAGTAAGATTAAAATATAACAACTATAAAAACAACTATAACTGAACCTAACTGTATATAATAATTAATAAATAAATTACCACCCCTCTCAATCTGAACTAGCAAAAATATAAATAAAGAAACAAGTTCATATAAGCCAATAACTAGATATCCCAAAAACATACACAGAACTACTTTATATAAAAATTACTATAATCATAATAACATTCAGGTATGATTGCCTAATGACTCAACATGAAATTGTAAAAAAACCCTAAATATATATACAATATATAATATATTGGGTAAAATATAAAACGATATAAACAAATCAAATAACTATAAATCCAAACCAGAACTGAAGGTGTTACTCTATTGTAGATAAAGAACTACTAAGAATCTGGGGGAAAATAATATCAACCCAAACCGAATTTACAATTATTATAAAACATAGAAATAGAATAGTAGCCTCTAAAATCATAATAATCTGTAATTATCACCTATATATTTAAAACTAAAACCATAAATTATCTACAATAAAATATCCGTAAGTTTTAACTCAAAAAAAAAAACTTACTTATAAAAAGACATTAACCATTCTATAAATAAGACTCAATAGATAAAATAATTCATAGCTATAACTCAGCTTATCTATTTCAAAAATGCACGCTTAAATATTAAAACAATCCCCCAGTTTAATTCAACATAAAACCTTAAAATATTCTTCGAGAAACAGTAGTCTTGGGATGGAAACTTCTTATATTCACAAACTTATATATCACCAACTAGTAACAACTAATAATAAGAATAAAAGCAATAAAAAAATAATTTTTATAAAACATATGTACTATATATATATATAGTATATATATATATATATATATATAAAATATATATATATATAATATAATATAATATATTAATATTAACTATATATATAATTATATCATATATATATATATTTTAAATTTAATTCTAAAAAAATTTATTTTTGAAAATGATATTTAATATTATTGAAAATATTTACTTATGTTAAATTTAAATATGATGATATTTTAAATTGTTAAGCTTAAAAAGACATAATTTAAATATATATATTTAATTAATATAATTATTTAATATAATATATTGTATATCATATTATTATAATTATTAGTAATTATATATTATATAATATAATTAAATATATATATATATTTTTATATATATGTTGTAAGATGGTAGCATATAATTTTGATTATTATAAAAATTAGCCAATTGTACTTTTAATATTTGTAAGTTAATATATAAAATATTATATGAGATAATCATATATATATATATCATATAAATATATATTATTTATATTATATATTATTATTAATTTATAAATATTTAAATATTATTTAAACAAGATCCAACATAATTAAAATAAATATATCATTATTCGCTTTCAAGATCTGATAATTTTTAATTAAATATTATTATATTTAATATATTTATAATTATATTATATATTATATTTATATTATTATTATTATATTTATATATATATTATTAATTATTTATTGTATTATTATATTATATTATATAATTTTATAATTTTATTATTATTATTATATTATATTATTAGTTTACTATTATTATTAGTATTATTATTATTATATATAATATATATATAATTATTATTATTATTTATATATATATATATTATTATTTTATATAATATATTATATAATATAATTAATATATTATATTATATTAATATATTAAGTATATTATTAAATATTATTATTAATAATATAATATCAGATATGTATATATATAAAATACACTATATATATAATACTAATTTAATTAATTATTAAAGTATATACTATTATAATATCATGTAATTAGTATTAATATATAATGAGTATATATATAATAATTATGAATAAAATATTAATTAATAAGTATAATAAATATAAATGAATGATTATATAGTAATATATTTTCAAATAGAATTTAATTAATATTAATTATTATTATTATTATAATATATTTATATACTTTATTTATTATATT
>JABUQX010118916.1:0-15000 GCA_015478945.1 Trachelipus rathkii | reverse complement strand
AATGAAAATTGCATTCAAATTCTTACTCAACTAACTCTCAGCTTTAAAATCTCTCCTTATTTCTTATAACCCTTACCTATATATATATATATATATATATATATATATATATATATATATATATATATATATATATATATATATATATATATATATATATATATATATATGTGTGTGTGTGTGTGTGTGTGTGCTCAGAGGCACATAAAACAAAAAGGCTTTTATGAGAGGAAGAAGAAGAGCAGAAGAGAGAAGGAGTTGAACGCATTCACATGAAACTCACTGCCCCGCACTAAGCATTTGAAGCAGGCACAGACGCACGCACGCTGTCACGCACCCAGAGGCCACTGGCACACACACGCGTCACTGCCACACACACACCCACTCATTGTTCCTCCCTTTCCTCTCTCCTACTAGACTCATTCCTGCGTCTTAAGGCGCCTGCTAAAAGAAATGGATGAACTTTTTTATACTAATTTCTGTTGGGATTTTGTTTTAAATTAGAATAGATTCGAACTTACATTTCCATTTACAATAAAATTGTCAAATGAAAAACATTATAATTTTGTAAAAATTTGTAAAATTTATAATTATATATATATATATATATATATATTATATATATATATATATATATATATATATATATATATATATATATATATATATATATATATATATATATATATATATATATATATATATATATATATATATATATATATATATATATATAGGCGGAAGTAACCGTCACTACCCTATATATATATATATATATATATATATATATATATATATATATATATATATATATATATATATATATATATATATATATATATATATATATATATATATATATATATATATATATATTTCTGGAATCAGCAGGACCTAGCGAAGGTGCAGTCCAAGGTTCTGATACCACCAGACCAGTTTGGAAGATATATATATATATACAGGCAAGTTGAATTTTCAGATAGTTTTTTTTTGAATGAATTCGATTCAACATTCATCCCTGATGAGATATAGAGTAAATTCATCGAGGAAAAGTCATTAGTAGTAGCAAATAACTACGGTCGGTAAGAAAAACTTTTGCATTTTTTTTACACAAATTTGCAAGCATTTCTATATTTTATGCAAATTTTAAGTGAGTTATATCCTTTAAATATCTTATATATATATACATATATATATTATTACAGCATATTATTATTATTATTATTATATATACATATATATATATATATTATTACATATATATATATTATTATATTATATATATTATTATATATATATATATATATATATTATTATTATTATATATATATTATATATATATATATTATTATATATTATATATATATATATTATATTATGTATTTATCTCTTAGATATTTTTGTATATATATATATATATATGTATATATATATATGTATATATATATATATATATATATATTATATATATATATATATTATATATATATATATTACATATATATACATATGTGTGTGTATAAGGGCAAAGGGAATAAGCGATAGTCCCTAAATACTGTTTATAAGTGTCATAGTTTACGTGCATAAACATAACTTATAAACGCACCAGATATTTCGCGATTTGCATCAATTTAAGGTAAAGATGGCGGAAGGCCAACCTGATCCCAGAGGAAGACGGCAATGCGAACGAAGAGGGAGGAGACAGAAACCCGGTTTGAATGAAGAAGAACGGGGATGAACAGAGACAAGGAGAGTCAGGGGGGGGCGAAAATGTGACGCTTTTAACCCAGGGGGCACAAGCACCTCCAACAGGGGTCCCTCCGGCACCAAATCCTCTAGATCCAAATACAGTTGAGCGTAATCCCCATCACACTCTTCCGATGCAACCCCCCCAAGGGATTAGAAGGGAAGAACCTCCAAGGAGAGAGGACACTCCCCCATATTACCTGAAGACCGCCACAGTGGACAGCACTCTGGACTCGCAACTGAGGCCGATTACTGCACAAGGTGCCATTAAGAAGAAGAGCCGCGTAAACTGGGGTGGTACGGAACCTCAGACACCGAACCCCAATGGAAGTAAATGGGAAGGTACAGAAAGAACCGTAGATGCTCTACAAGGGTTAGAAGACCCACTATTGAATCCTGATCAGTTTAGAAGACCAGTTCTTCCACCTGCTGGGCACAACGTGGCTGCACCGCCACCGAGCCTCCCCCTAGGAGGGACAACAGGGCACAACATGGCTGCACCGCCACCGAGCCAACCCCTAGGAGGGACAACAGGGAACAACACCCAAATGCATGCCCCAGCAGAACAGAACAACCTGTATTATGGTGGCCACCCACAGGGTGCCCCCCCTCCATCTTTTCAGTACAGTGGTATTCAGTACAGTGGTACTCCACCAGGGTATACCCCTATGCCTAACCAATCGTATTCTTATCCCGGAACGTGGACATATCATTATATGCCTCAAACACCAGGAGTCCCAGTCTATCAAGCAAATCTATTTACACCCGCTCTGCCTGAGGTGCCAGAAGCCCTAAAACTTTACGGTAAAAGTTTAAAGACCAAACTCTGGCGCGGCATCCAATATGATGAGTATGTCATTTCATTGAATGAAAAGCTCAGTGCTTTAGGTACATTAACGGAAGAACAAAAGATCATTTTTGCCAGGTCAGCATTACATCAGACTTAGATAGTGAAGCTAGGCATTATTTGCTCCATGACCCCATCTTCTCTCGATTTAAAAGATTAGAGGATTTTTTACTGCAATTAAAGACCTATTTACAGCCGGAAGATAAAAGAAATGTTTTCGATTTTTGGTTGGAATTTGTAGAATACAAAAGAGAAAAGGAGCAACTTTTTACAGATTTTATTGTAGGATTAAAGAATAAGCTTAGAAAGTACCAAAGTCGGATGTATGACCTCGACAAGGAGGCAATGTTTAATTCTAAACATATAAATGTAATGGTCGTCGGTAAGATCCTGCAGAATGTCTCAGAGCGCAGAGATGGTGAAAGATTGAAGGAAAAAATATTGCAGACATTTGATACAGAAATAAGTCTAACTGAACTGTTAGGAAAATTGTGTCAAATTTCGAAAGGTGCTTTATTGAGAATGGATAACAAAAGACAAACGGAACTCCGCACCACAAAAGTGTTCATGGCCCGAGACGAACGGGAAGATAGGCAGAAGTCAGAGTATAACAACTCTTACAAGAAAAATAAAGAGTCTGTCCACAAACCAAGGTATGAGGATAGGAAGAGAGAAGGAAGGAGATCTGATTATGTTCCCCAAAGGCAAAGAGAAGAGATGAGATCGAACAATGTTCCCCGGAAGAAGACGGATGAGGCAAGGTCAGAGCAAACTCCACGGAAAGACAGAAGAATACTTAGAGGAGTGACTGAACAAGAGTTGAAAGAAAACCACGTTTGTTTTTCATGTGAGGTTATCGGTCATTCGTCGAGAGCCTGTCGCTGGGAATTGCCCTATTGCCGGGTATGCAAAGCTTATCACAAACGGGGCTCGCAACCCAGGTGCAGAGACGCTCCTTCATGGAAACCCACTTCCGGAGAAAACCAAATGTTCATTCCATACAACAGCAAAGTTGATATGGAAAAGGGCATAAAAGCCCAGAAACCAGAGCGTTTCGCTACAGACAAGCGAGGGCCCAGGACCTTCACGAAGAAGAAAGAAGGATACAAGCCCTCCGGTGAGAAAAAGAATACCAGAGTCTATGTGGCAGAGAGCCAACGAAGAGACTTGGAAATGAGTGAAGAAGAAGAAGAAGAGGAAGATAAGTCTTTAGAGAGAGAGAGCCCTTCCCTTCCGACGAAAATTTAGAGAGTGAAAATTTTCGTTAAACGGCAAAGAACGGGAAAGAGTAAAGAGAAAAATGAGGAAAAAATATGATAGATGGGTATTCAGAAGTGAAAAAGATAGAACAGTAGCCAAAACATTTTTTCAGGAAAATGTCGAAACATCATACAAATTGGGGCACCATTTCTATGCGAATGTCCACCTGACCCCCTCCATAGGCGGCAAGGAGGCTAAAGCCTGTGTCTTACTGGATTGTGGGAGCAGCGTCTCGCTCATAACACCCAAGCGTTTAAAAGAGTTGGAGAGAGAAGGTGACTTCAAAGTTAAACTCCAAAAAACAAACCTGGTGGTGCAAGGAGTCGATAATAACCCAACCAAATTAAAGGGAGAGATACAGCTGTACCTTCGCATGCATAAAAGATATTACCTCACTACTTTCCAAGTGAGCGAGGTTAAGGGTGTTCCCAGTTGGGATGTTCTTTTGGGAAATAATATCTTATCTAATTTACCCATCACATTGAATATGTTTTCCTCTAAGATGTCTATCCACGAAGAGAAAGAGATAGATATCCCCGTCTTTGCCAAACAAGGAATCTATTTATTTAGAGAACGCACAGATGGAAATCTCAGACGAGTACGAGACTCCACTCTGTCCAATTCGTATCCGCCCCAGTCGTCAGTGCCTAGGGAGGAGAAAATAGTTAAGGATTCGAACCATTTCAAGGATTCAAATCGAACTTTAAGGTACTCGAACCACGCTGAACAACCAGTTGCGAACCGATATTTTCCACAGGAAAGGAAAACCACTCTGACAGTCGAACCAACCCGCGTTGCGAAAAGGCATCTTCCACAGAAAAGGAAGGACGCTCTGCCAATCGACCCAGCAAACGTTGCGAACGGTCCCAGGAAGGCAGCCCCGTCAGTCAAACCAACCCGCGTTGCGAAAGGTTATTTCCCACAGGAAAAGGAAGCAATTTTGTCAGTAACACCCCCACACAGGCGGCCAGCGCCTAAGGGAGGAAAAGGAAGTCCTGCATCGAACGGAACCGCTCAAGCCCAGTCGAATCAAGTGATAAGGAAAATGGAACAAGAGGAGAGAAGTACTCTACCCCCCATTCATCACAGTCCTGAGCACAGAGGAGCCAAGCCGAAACAGAAGCACACTTCTAATGAAAGAGAAAATTCGAGTCAACCAAGAAGGTTACGGAACCGCTCAAGCCCAGTCGAATCAAGTGATAAGGAAAATGGAACAAGAGGAGAGAAGTACTCTACCCCCCATTCATCACAGTCCTGAGCACAGAGGAGCCAAGCCGAAACAGAAGCACACTTCTAATGAAAAAGAAAATTCGAGTCAACCAAGAAGGTTACCGGTTCCAACGAACCCTAACCCTAACCCAGATGAATATCTGATGATCGATGAAGAGATTAAAATCGATTTAAGAGTGATAGAAAACACTCTTCTACCAAGCCAATCCTATGGATACATAAAGGTTAGGCCTGAAACACAGGATAATTTTGAATTGGAGCGGAAGTGTATCATGACACCAGCTCTTACCAGAGGCTCATTGTACATAGCTAATACGGTCAGTCCTGTGAGAAACAACACGATTGTCCTCAGCTATATTAATTTGAGCGATAAGCAATTTTATTTGAAAAAAGGAGTGAACCTAGGTAACAGTTATCCGATAATTAGCAAATCGGTTGAAAAAAGCCCAGACATAAGAGGACACCAGCGAACAGTTTCGGCTAATGTAGCCACGTGTTCAAAAGGTCTATCAAAGACAGAATTAAGGAAGGTGTACAGAGAAATCATCGAAGAAAAGATGTCAAAGGAAGACGTTGAGAACAGCATCCTTGAAAAGCCAGAGTACTTAGAAGACTTGCTTAATCTTTTGATGACTTTCCATGATGTACTAGCACTTGATGATGATGCTGTCCCAGTCTGTCCGCTTCAGAAGTTTAAAATTGAACTACTCCCTGATGCCCCTAAAGTCATTTTCCGTAAACAGTACAGGTTACCCCATAAGTACTTACAGGATATCGATGATTACACGGATGCAGCATTGCAAAAGGGATACATAAAAGCCTGTTACAGTCCCCACTCTTCACCATTGCTAGTAGTAGCGAAGAAAAACAGTAGTCGTCCCAGAGTGTGCCTTGACTACCGCTACCTCAACTCCTATAGTATCCAGGACGTCTATCCTCTCCCATCGATAGAGGAGATCTTTACGTCGCTCGGGGGAAATACGATTTTTACCTCGATTGACCTCTTGGACGCGTACCATGCGTTAGAAATAGAAGAAGAAACCCAAAAGCTAATGGCGTTTAGGACTAGGAAGGGTCTATTCTGTCCCACCCGCTTGACATTTGGCCATAAAAATGCGCCCTCGGCATATGCTAGGGCCATGACAATCGCCTTAAATCATCTCTTAGGACCAGTCGTTCGCACAGGTTCTATCTTTGACGACGTACTAGTGCTAGGAAAGGACGTTACCGAACACTTTGAAAATTTGGAAAAAGTTCTAACTGCTTTCCGAGAAAACAACTTGAGAGTAATAAAACTGTCCAAGTGCAGCTTCTTACAGTCATCAGTTTGTATCTAGGATTCCAAGATAGGAAGAATTGAATCAGTCCTGACCCCGCCAAAGTCGAAACAATGAAGAGTTTCATCCCTCCGACAAATGTCAAAGAGACACAGAGTGTCCTTGGTTTCTTCTCTTATTTTCGCTTCTTAATAGACAATTTCGCAGTCGTTGCACAACCACTGTATGATCTAATAAAGAAGAATGTCCCCTTTGTATGGACGAAAAAACACCAAAAGGCATTTGACACTTTGAAAGATAAATTGGTGGTACAACCACAGCTAACTTTCCCTGATTACAGCAAAGAATTCTTCGTGAATACAGATGCGTGTGATTACGGGATTGGAGGAGTGTTGTACCAGCTTACAGACGACGGAAAAGAGAAGCCCCTTTCCTTCGTCTCCCGAGTACTCAGAGCAAGTGAGAAGAATTACGATACGATCGAAAAAGAGTGCCTGGCCGTAGTGTTCTGCTTGCAAAAGTTCAAGAACACTGTGTTCGGCTATAAGGTCACCATTATCACGGATAATCAACCCCTTTGTTTCATCTTCCGCAATAAGCAGCAGACCGGCAGGCTAGCAAGATGGAATTTGTTCGTAAACAGCTTCTCCCCCACTATTGTTTATAAGAAAGGTAAAATGAATATCCCACCGGACTACTTGAGTAGACACCCGGCACCTAACGTCTTTATTATCCAAGCTGTGTTAGAAAATAAAGGTGATTTACCTCGAACAGATTTTGTCCTGAGTAGAGAAACTTTCATAAGAGAACAAGAGAAATGCCCAAGATTAGGTAAAATGGTGAAATGGGTTAAAGAAAACCCTAAAACCTATCCCCACATTTTCATTAAAGGTGTTTTATACTATGCGACACAGTCCAAACCTTATGTCATACAGGTCCCCGACAGTATGATATACAGTGTGATAGATCACTGCCATGCGTCGCTAGGTAGCGGACATGGAGGTCCTTTAAGAACAGAAAAAAGAGTGGAAGAAAAATATGCTTTTCCCCACCTTTCAAAATTGGTGAAAGAATATTGTAACCAATGTGTATCGTGTGCCAGAGCAAAAGGTCCTAAACCTCCCACAGCTGAGATCAATCGATGGCCTTTGCCCTACACACCCTTTTCACGCGTTCACGTTGACAGTATTGGAAAACTCCCCACCTGTACAGAGTCAGGAGCCAAATACATACTGGTATTCCGCGATGTTTTGACGCGTTACGTCGAATTAGTGCCTTGTAAAACTAGGACAAGTAAGGAATTTGCCCGAGCACTGCAAGAAAGGGTCATATGTAGACATAGTGCCCCCCAACTTCTTGTGTCGGACAATGCCCCAGAGTTCACAAGCCAGGTGTTTAAGGACTTGTGCAAGGCCTGGAGGATAAAGAAGGCAGAGATCTTGCCTTACAAAGCTTCCCAAAATGGAGTTGTTGAAAGAATCAATGCAGATATCGAGTCTTTCCTACGACATTATGTGAAAGACAACCACAAAGATTGGGATAAGTATCTGAGTTTCGCCCAAATCGCAATCAATTCCGCTTATAATCGATCTATCGGCTCCTCTCCACATTTCCTACTACATGGTTACATAAAGAGAGTCCCTTACGAAATGGCAGATTACGTTTCTCCTTTTGTAAATAAGCCTGAGAAAATGAAGTTCATTTCAGACGAGGTAGATGTGCTGACAGAAAGGATCGACAATATAAGAGATTTGGCTAGAGAAAGGTTGGAGAGAGAAACAACGAAGACTTTGGAGCAGCAACATAAGAAAGCTAAGAAAAGAGAATTCAAAATAGGAGACTACGTTTTCATCCGAGCAGTCAAGAAGCCTCATCATAGTTCAAAACTATGTCCCAAGTTTGAAGGGCCATATATTGTACGATGTTTGAGAGGACCAAATAAATTGATGGTAATTTGTTTGAGTACAGGTAAGACCTTCCCTGTCCATGTGGACAACGCAAAGGTAGTTGCAGCAGAAAAGTTTGCAGACTCACGGTTCGACTTTACGAATGACGAAGTTTGGAATCCTCATGCGGTTAAAGAGATGTTAAGCTCCAAGAAAGATGATGAAGAAAAGAAGGATGAAGATGCACCCGAGAGTGAATCAGAGATCGGTTCTGAAACAGAGGATGAGGTGGAAGATTATTCTCCTCCACCCGAACCGTCAGCTTCTCTTTATCATTTCCCTACTCCTCCACCACAAACAACTCAGTTAGAATACAACCTTCTTCCAACTCCCCCACCGCCATCAACTCAGTTCGAAGACGACTCGCACACTGCTCCTCCACCACAGCCAACGCAGACTAGGAACTATTGGGAGGAGTGATCAAAGCCCACATTAGAAGAGTTGGAAACATGCCAATGTGTTCCTATAACATCACCAGATTGTGTAGAACCTCAGTACCGAAGTGTGAATACGCAGATTTGATAAAGTGAAGATGAGCTCATTCCCTATCATCTGAGAAATTATAGACCTACGTTTGACCGCCCGAGAGGAAAACTTTAGATCTCTATAACTCCGATATTACCATACATATGATGAATGAACATTCACATTCAGAGTAAGAGTAAAACACCTCTCACCCCTATAACGGTTACAGTAAGTAATCAGAGGAACAATCTTAAAGAAATATAGAACACATACTCTGCACCGGCAAATTTAACAGATAGACAGTTATACACTCATTTGCTAGAGGGGACCATCCCTAGGAGTGTCTTTACAGGTTGAGACGGAGTGAGTTCATAATCTAATGTAGCTACCCGCTAATCTATGTAAAAAACGCAAGTGTAGATGTGTTATCTAATACTGATAACTGACTCTTGATCTGGACAGTGAATAATACCTTCTATATATGTAATATCCATATACGCCCAAGAGAGAAATCTCTCTCTCTAGTACCTTCCCTCGTGATATACTCGCATCGTCATTCTGGTCACTATTCCTCATACTCATCTCTATCTGCTCTCTCTTGTCTATGAGAATATACTACCCCTACAAGGGAAATCATACTCAGAGTGATGTACAGTAATAATAACAAGACCTCGAATCTATAATTACGACCACATAATTGTATACTGAGCTCCACCCTTCAAGAGGATCACTCCCAAGTGAATTATATCAGAAATACGATAGAAGTATCAAACAAGGAATGAGATATGAGGAAACAGTACTATTACTAAACAAGCAGAGGTCAATATACATACAACTCTGAAGTAACTAGATAGCTCGAGAGGACTCCTTGTATATCCGACCTCCGTGATCCATTGTCCAAAATGGAATCGTGATATCAACTAAAAGTATGTATATTATTTGTTATCCACAGAATGTGTTAAGTATTCTCTCTCCGGATATCATGCCACTTTCAGAACAGCGTGAGTGTAATAACAACCTTATCCTATCAGTAAGATTCTGAATAAAGCTAATTTTTTATAGTTAAAGAATTTCAAGTGACGCACAATATACTCCATGAGGTTATGAAAGGAGAGAGTGTCTCCTATTCTTAGATTAGAGGGAGAGATATGTCCAAGTAAAGGCTTAAGCTGTTTGGTTGTACGACTTAAGTCTCTTCTGAAGAAAAAGATAACTTTCATGTAATTTTTTATGTAACACATATAGAAACAATTCAACATCATAGAGGCACTACAGAACGGAGTTTGGTGTGTGTAATAGTAGTATTGATAATTAAGTGTGAGAGAAAAGAGGTATTTCGATATAGAGTTTATAAAAGAATACTCAATATAAGTATATGGTATTAGAACCTTCAGTATGAATCATAGAGTTGAACTCATATAAATCTGATAATAGTGTAGATTATTAGCGTATAAAAATATTTAAAGAAGAGACTCAACTCACGAGAGATTCAGTGAGCATTTGTATATGACAATATAGCATTTTTTGATTTAATATAGAAACACTATAATTATGTTGTATCCTAGTATAATCGTTAATGATCTACGAAATATATATGGCCAGATTTCAAATATAGCTCGCGCACTTAGAAAATAATAAAAATGCGACTGTGTCTCTGTGAGCGCTCGGCAGTGGTCGTCCGGCACTCTCGGAGGCAGCGCTGCACAGCGATCGTTTAGCTTAGGAGCTATCCTTAGTGCGGCTGCGATAGCACCGAATCGTTGAGACCTAAACTCATCGTTAAGCTCGTTCGTGGTATCTTGATTTAGTGGACCACTCACTCACATTGATTACGCAGATAATAGACACTTCCTCACCGTCTTCATCCTCATTTCTTTATTATTCTCTGCTTCATATATTATATATATATCGCTACGAAAGATAATCTTCCAACGTACCATTTACTCGATAGTATGTTTTCGCGAGGGCACGTGTGGCAAGAAATCAAGCGCGATTCTATATAATTATCTTCACAATATATATATATATATATATACTAGAAAAAGGAATAATAATAGAGAAATTAACACTGAAGAAATTCATCTCAAAAATGAAGAGATTAAAAGATATAATAACCGAATATCTTACTAATAGTGACTACAGGCTACGCTCCGCAGTAAGAACAGTTCCAACCGAAGGAAACGTCTAAGGAGAAACTAATACCAAATAAAGCATAATATGGAACCTGGCATGAGCGTAGAGAATATATAGTCCTATACTATCTCTTCAATTTCATCAATTTACAGTAATGCTCCATTCTTTGTCTTTATCTAGATAACTATAATATACATATTATAATTTCAAAGAGTACTCCTCCACTTCAAGAGGTCTCGAACTCTTTTGGGTTCTGGAAACCCCTCAAAAATGAAATTCTTACACCGTTGAAAATAATTTAGACCACTCCATTGCTACCTACCACAATGCGTGTATCGTGATATAAGAAAATCACTAGTTAGAGAGTTTAAACTAACACAACTCTTGATTAAAGGAATCGCTAGAGCTTAGAAAAGTAACTAAGCCCACTATATACTTTAAGAAATCATTTAGTTTTAAAAAAACACCACGTTTGGTTTAACTAACTATTAAATTTCCAACGTCAAAAATTAATCACATTTGATTAGGCACCTTTAATTATTCTGAACACAATATTATCAATATGACTTAAAGATGATTGTCAGGGAAATGGAAGTCGGGAAAATTGATTCTTTGTTTCTACTTACCATCCTAACGACATGTTAAAAGTATCATAGTGAAAGAAAACGAAGAAACAAAGATTCTGCCTGGTTTGGTTTATATCGCACCGGTGAAGTAAGTTTTATAGAAGGACTACTTAGATCTAAATCGCTTTCTATCTACTAGAATGTCCCTGCAGACTAAGAAACCTTCATCAAAAAACAACCAATCTAGTTAAACAACATCAGACTTCTTCTTACCAACGTTTCCGTAAGCCACTATCTGAATGTTTCAAATTCGCACAAAGGCTCACCAATGGAATTAAACTAATGACCATTCGAGTAAAAGTTCTAGCCCAGAAATTAAATGAAGTAAGTGAGTTACCTTTGGATCTCAGCACGATCAAAAAAGAAAATCGAGCTGCTTTTGAGTTCTTCGGAGGAGACGTTCCTTCAACATTCTTTTTGATTAACGGGCTACAGATAAGCAATAAAAGCTCCTTAGGAAAGAAAATATAACATCTTCAGGAAACTACCGCTTTACAATTCAATCGACTCATTACCTGAATTGCGAAGAGCATAATAAGGCCACTCACTTTAAGTAAAAGCGCGTGGTTATGCGGATAGCATTTAACGAGTTAATAGAATTCCAATCACAAGTCTAGGTGGCTATCGCAAATTATTAAACCACAATGGAAGTATTACGCGCGAGGCATTAGGGTAATTTTAATCGAACAAAGCTCGAGTGAACCAGTGATCACACAGAAGTGTCACCAATTGGTGATACACGCTCACTTCAGCTAGCCTAAAAGCAAAATTAACATACTCCCAACTTTTTACTCTCCAATATTCCTCTTACCTTTCATCTTAGAAATGAACAAAGAAACCAAACTGCACACAGTAATACCCTTAGAGACAAAAACATACCAATCCTTCTTGACTTATTCTTGGACTATTCAATCTGCCGCTAGCCCTTACGAATTAATTACTTTAATACCTTTTATCTCAGTGGAGAAATTCACTTCTTATAAACTTATACCTTTTCCTACCCATCTTCCTTTAAATCAATCTCTCGTTCGAGTTATGTACAATGACCCAAACAATTATTTTTTCGTGAATTATGGTCAACGGAAATACACCTATCTAAAAGAATCGGCACATCATCTCTGTCGACACTTAGGCCAACTAGCAGTTTGCCCCCAATCTCAAGTATTAGCTTCTATTGATGATCAGTCTTGTTTGTTAGCACTCATCCTAAATTTTACCAATGATTTTTCACACTGCCCTATCGCAGAGTACAAACCTGTAGAACCCTATACTGTCACTCTAGGACACTTCACTCTTATTTCTTTTTCAGAAAAAACTAGGGCTTCAATCGCATGTGAGAAACCCAACTCCATACAGCATGTGTATGACTATGTCTTTACTATTCCTCATGGATGTGCATTTATTTCTTCTAAATTTCAAAATTCAAAAATCCCATCCATTTAGAAAAGAACATAACACTCTCTTCCTTGATTTCTCACTCTGATCATGTTCTGTTCAACTTCCTATCGCATGTTGCTTTACCTAACATCTCCTCTGTTCTATTTCCTAAGTTTCAAGCTCTGAAGGAAATCCATTGGAATCAAAGACTAGATCAATTAAATCAATCAATGCACCCTTTTAACCCCGTATTTTCCGCAAATTAAATTCATCCCATACATCGGAGGAGGAACCTCAGGAACTATCTTCTTCCTCGCGGTTCTTGTCATCGCGTACTTTGTTTGGACCAAGAGAACATACCTTTGTAGGAAGTGCATACCAGAGTATCGAATCCAGCTGAAAGCATCCCACTTCAGGCAATCCCCAACATCTAGATTGTTCGAATGCAACTAGCACTAAGATGCCCCTCAGGATAGCGCGGTTCAGATTAGATCTCTGCCCCGTTCTCCAACTCCAGCCCAGAGGCTATCCATACTACCCTCGACCTACCTATGCCTCTTTCCCAATCCTCGAGCCATCACTTCTGCTGAAGCTCACTTGACTTATTCCAATTGAAAACAGTCTTTAAGGTAAAGACTCCTTCATAAAAAGGGGGTCCTTTATCGGAATAAAGATATATATATATATATAATATATATACATACACTTTATTCAGAACAAAATCAAACGCAATTGTTACTTCAAAAGTCGACCAAAAACGTTTTGTAAATTGGAATAAATAGCACGTATCAATACCTCACTTTGCTCTCCAAACTGAATTAAAATTACATGTTTCAGTTTGTATTCATACTTCCGCCTTTACCTCGGCACCCGCCTCTTTCTTTCCTTAAGAGAAGCTAGTCGTTCTGGCGTTGTAATAGCAGCAAGTTCTGAAAGTTGATAAGTGAAATAAAAGTGGCGTTGATAGTGTACTTACGCATATTACGTATATATATATATAACTCTAGTATAGGTATATATATATATATATATAATATATATATATTATATATATACTATATTATATATATATAATATAATAATATTTATATAATATATATATATATATATATTACAGTATATATATATACTTAGTGAGTGCGCTTACTATATATATATATTTATAGGTTATAATATATATGATATATAATATATGATAACTGCTATATATTTATCTAGTATATGTATACCCTTCTACGGCTTGAGTGAAAGTTTTTTGGCTAAGTAGAAAAAAAAAAAAATAATATGTTTTTTTTTTTTTTATATGAATGTTTTTTTAATAATATATATATATATATATATATATATATATATATATATATACATACCCTTTATGTATATATATGCGATATATTTAATATATAATATATATATATATATATATATATTATATATATATATATATATATTATATATATATATATATATTATATATATATATATATATATATGATAATATTATATATATGATATTTGGGATATACACACGCATAAGTTCATGGTTTATATAATATATAATATGCATATACGATTATATATATACTATATATATTATATATATATATATATATATATATAGATATATATATATATTATATATATATATATAATATATATCATATATAATATATATATATATATATATATATATATAAGCCCAAATCCTTATTTTATACAGTTACTCTTTACTCATTTTATTCTACGTGATTGGAATGTTTTTCGTTCGAAACGATTTAGAGAGACGAAGCACTCTCGCTTATAGGCTAACTTCGAGGTTCGTAACTGTTATGGAACCTGGTAAAGTGCTCTTTGATTTAATACCTTATGAATAATGTTGATAAGGTTTTATGATAAATGGATATTCTAATTATCTAAGAAGAAAAAAAAAGTATAAAAATAAATTTAAATGTTATAAAACAAAACTTTCAAAGATAAAGTTATTTGTGGAGCAAGTCAAAAGCACAAAACCAGAATAATCTTAATGTCGGAGTTACACAAAGCAACAAAATAGGTTAATGATCTGATAACTCTGTAAATATGAATCTTCTCTCCTT
>JABUQX010118915.1:25000-56789 GCA_015478945.1 Trachelipus rathkii | reverse complement strand
AGGACGTCTTAATTCAACTTGAAGATTTTGCTCCAAACCAGGAAAAAACCGCAGACAACGTCTTCTGGTTTCATTGAAACAGTTCATTGGAAATTTCAAAGAGACCACAGGTGGTAACTCTTACTGGAATTTATGTTGGAGGGTGAGAACTCTTCGGGTTGGAATATCCCAGAGAAAACTCATGGTATTTGAGGACTTCCCTTTGGATTTACTTCTCAGACCAGATTAAATATTACGTTAAGTATGGACCTAAGATTTTAGAAGTATGGAAAGCTCAGAGATCATCCCCCGAGACTTTAGAGAATAAAAGGTCTTAAAAAGTCTTTAATCCAGATTTGAGTTTCGTAGGTAGAAATTTTTGAGAAACTCAGCCAGATAGAAGAAGGAGTCTTGTTCCAAACTAACCATAGATGCTGAACAAGATAGAAGAAAGACAGCTAGAGTATTCGAACAGAGAAACAGCACTAATAACAGGCTGAAAGTTTAGAAAAGAAAGGAACTACAATTTGAACCCTGTCCATGGAGGAACAGGAACGATGGAATGGCGAGTACTAAAAAAGAATACTTTCTAAATTTTCAAGGGGAAAAAAGGACAAGCGCCTTCTCCAGAATATAAGAACCCTAAAAAGGAGTAGTAAGAACTCTCCAGGCTAAAGAAATTAAAGTCCAATGGACCTATTGCCTAAAATGGGGTTTACAATCTTTAGTCATCCATTCCCCCCGCAACTGGTGGTTTTGGAATACCACATATTGTAGAGTATGGTAGAAGTTCCGCATGGCCCCGCGGTTCGACGTCTAAGAGTTCTGTAGACCATATAGATAGAGTTATGGAGATCAAGAAAACTATAGTAATTACCATATAATAACCCACTTGATTTTTTGCATAAGTGGGTCAAAAGCTCGAAGAGGTCGCGATTAAAAATATTTCAATACTAGGAAAGCCAAACTCCTTACTCAAAGAATGGAGGCGTAGCTATCCCAGGGTAAGGGAGGTCCTAAAGATAAACGACCGAGCTTCCACCTGAATCTCTAATCACTCCAAGCAGATCCGAGACATCGAAGAGAATAATCTGAAGCTGAAGGATGGAAGGGAAGGAAGAGAACGAACCAGTTTTTTCAAACCCGCATCTTTCTACAGAGAACCAAATTTTGAGGTTAGTGCGTGGCATAAGAGTTAAAGGGGAAGAAATCGGGTAATAGGAACCCAGGTAATTAAAGAAAATACTTCCAAAAAGCTATTCGGAGAATGGGAAGCTTGATTCGTTGATGATTTTAATTCTCTTTGATTTGAGTCGAATAACATGCCGCCTACATTTCCGCCGGCGCCAACAACACCGCTTACCAACCCAATATTTTTATCGCTAATAAAAGGTGTGATTGCGTAAGTTCAGCGCCTATTGGCATTTTAAGAGCAACAGCTGCGAATAAAGCATTGGTAAATTAAAGGGAAATAGAAAGAGGAAGGGAAGATTCAAACTGTCTCTTAAAAAAGCTAGTATTATAGTTCAAGGGATTGGAACTTCAGATGATCATTCCCTATTTATGGAGAAGTATTACTACCTTTTTTAAGACTTAACCCCAAAAAACCCCCCAAGCCCAGTATTACCCCCCCATGGTTACCCTTTTGAGTGTGTTTTAAGACTGGAGCACTGAGCTTAGGAATGGCAATTTATATTAGGGTACAGTAATTTTAGCTAATCTACCTATAACAATAGGACCTTTCTCATCGCAATTAAATCTCATAAAGAAGGAGGGGATAAACCCGAAGAATTTAAAAGGTTAAAATCTTTCAGTTGAAGGTTTATTTTCTCATGGAATTCCCAAGAGGGAAGATAACTGTAAAGGAATAGGATTATCAAATAGATAATCTTAAAATATAAAAATGACCCAAATGTTTTTAAAGTTAAACAATGATACAGTTGATACTTGGCTAAAACCAGTAAGTTTAAGGAGGCTCATTTGAAAAAGCCTACAAAGAGAGTTATTAATACTAAAGGCTCATCTGAAAAGCCTATAAAAGGTAGAAATAAATAAGAATAATCATTGTGTTCAAGGGAACAAAGAAAATTCACAACTTTCCTCCGTAATAGGGAAAGGACCTTTCATACGCAGCATGAAGAAATAGACAGTTCAATGTGCTATTAATAGAACAGGAAACCATGGCACCCGGCTCAATTCTTATGGTTACTTGAAGATCAGACCCTGAGGCAGGTAAAGAAGGATGGAAACTGGAAAGAAGTGTTTAATAACACTGCTTTTTCCTTGGGGCCATTATATTTTGCAAACTCTTTATGCCCAGTTAGAAACAATGAAGTTATTTGAGTTAGATTTAAATCTAAGTGACATAGCCTTTTTATTTTTTTAAGAGAAATAATTGTCACTGTATTAATAATCCTATTTTTTAGAATTTATTGAAAAAGATTTTTATAAAACTGCTATTGCTACAGAGAATAAGCAGAATAGACGATCGTACATGTATGAGGAACTCTGCTCAGAAAATTTATCAGATAAACAGTTGAAGAATGCATACAGAGAGAAATTATTACAGATAATTTGAGTAAAGAAGAAGCAGATGTCTCTATTTTACAGAAACCTGAAGCATTTAGAAGAACTTTTGATTTGTTAATGGAATACAGAGGGACGTTATTGCTCTAGATGCATGATTTGCAGGTTCCTGTGTGTCCCAACAGAAGTTGAAAGTTAGAACTTAGCTCCAGCATGCCTCAAAATCATTTTTAGAAAAGACAGTTAAGTCGTCTCCCCCGATCCGCACCTGGAAGACACTAATAATTTGTACAGATGGCACTTTTAAAAGAAAGGTATATTAAAGGCTGCTATTCCGCCACATGCAGTTCACCTCTATTGGTGTGTGGCCCCCCAAAAAGGGAATTCAAAACAAACCAAGTCTTGATAGCAGCCTATACGTATTAAACTCTTTCCAGCATGCAGATGTGTACCCATTGCCCTCAATAGACGAAATATTTTTCGTCCCTAGGAGGGATAGTACCATTTCTTACTTAGGCCTGTGGGGACTTTGATAGATTGCTTACATTCCCTTTCCGGAAGTCGAGGAGGAATAACGACCAGAAATTAAATTGCTTTCGACAAGGGAAGATTATTCTTTGGCCAACCCAGGATGTATTATTTGGGGGGCAACCGAAATGCCCCAAGGTACCTAGCCGTAGGAAATGGCCCAATGTTCGCGGGTTGACATGTTATTAAGGAACCTTATTGCCCCCCAATGTATCTAGGGATGTGGTCTTAATCACTGGGGTTAAAAATAAGGGCAGAACCAATTGTTGAAAACTTAAGAAAGTTGTTTACTGGCATTCAGGCAGATAAAACAAAATGGAGCAGTTAAATTGACAAATGTCATTTTCTTACAAACTTCAGTTTTGTACTATAGGGAATTAAAATAGGGAGAGGGCGGGGAATTTTCACCAAGATTCCCAGCGAAGATAGGAACGATGGGAAGGATTTCGTCCCCTCAGCAAGAGGTGTTAAGCGAAACACAATCTCTTATTTAGATTTTCTCGTATTTTCGCCTTCTTTTAATTATGGTTGAATTTACCACTAATTCGGCGAAACCATTATATTATAATATAAAAAGGGGGAAGTTAAGTTGAGGTGGAAGGGGGAAGGCAACACCCCAAAAAAGATTTGAGGCTCTAAAAGAGAAGGGCTTGGTTGCGGAGTCGCGGTGCAACTCAGTTAGACTTTATTGGCAGACTGGTCATCTGCATTTTTTATAGGTACCAGACGCTGTGACGATGAATAGGGGCGTTTCTTTACAGATGTCCAGGATGACGCAGGGGGAAAAACCGTTGTTTTTGTTGGTCTAGGGAGTTGTTAAGGAGGCAGCTGAACTCCAACTGGATGATATTATTAGGGGGAAAAGATTGGAATGGCAGTAAAAAGACTCACGAACAGAAGTTTGTAACAATTTGACAGGAGTTTGGAATACTCTATGCCAGCTACACGCTATAGTTTGAGTAAAGAGAATCACAACACTGTCTCGCAATACATTTCTTATTCGCAACAAACAACAAACGGAACGCTTAGCCCGTTGGAACTTGTTTGTAAACAGTTTTTCACCAACTATATATTTAGATATAGATGGAACAGAGAGCAAAACCTGACAGGGAACGGACAACAATAAACAGCAACTGATGTACTTGGCCGTAAGAGCAGCCAGCAAAAGCTCCAACCGGGGTTTAACTTTTGCAAAGTGAGGAGAAAGAAGACGCCAAGATCTACCCAAGAAAGGCATTTTATTTTAACGGAAAGAAGAAAACTTAAATATGGGGAACAAGAGAATGCCTAGATTAAATAAGACATTAGGTTTAAGTGCGCTAAAGGGGAAAACCGTAAACATTATCCAACATATTTTCCTTAAAAAAGTTTCGTTGTACTATGCCAACGAGAAAAGAACGTATGTACATACAAGTGAAGAATTAGCATGATCTAACTCAGTTAAGATCCCCAGTCATTCTTCACTTGGAATAGTTGGGCATGTGGGGAGGACAGGCAATACTGGCTTGAAAAACGAGTTAGAGAGAGATAGTTTTTCCTCATTTTAAGTAAGTTAGTAAAGGGAGTACTTGTTCTCAGTGCGTTGTTTGTGCTAAGGTTTAAAGGTCCTAGGACTCCCAAAAGCGAAATCAACAGGATGGCCTCTTCCGTATACTCATTTTTCTAGAGTACACGTGGATTAAGCATTAGGATAAACTTCCACATGCTCAATTTAGAGCTAAAACACATTCTCGTCTTCAGGGAAGGTGTTTTGACTCCCGATACTTGAATTTAGTTCATGTAAATCAAGAACAAGTGCGAAATTGTGTCTAAGCTTTACAAGAAAGTGAGTAATATGTCGGCATTCGGAGTCCCGAAGTTGTAGGCTCGACCAATTGCCCCAGAAAGTTTACTCAGCTGCCTTGTTCAAAGAGCTAATGTAAAGCTTGGAGGATAAAAAGGTTAATATTCTGCCCTACAAACCCAAGTCAAAAATGTGTAGGGTTGCAGAGATTTGAATGCAGGAGATTGAAAATTTCCTCCCCCGTCATTCGGTAAAGGGATTAATTCATAGAGATGGGGTCAAAAATTAACCTAATCTTTTATGGCTTAAATAGCTTCAACACTCGTAAATCGATGCAATTGGGATCATTCCAAATTTTTGTCCTGATGGATATATAAAGGACTTCCCTACGAGAATGCCTGAATATGTTCTCCAGTTTACAAATAAATCGAAAAATAGAAAATCATATTCCAGGATGAGGTCAGGATGTGGTAGGTGGAAGGAATGGAAGCATGAAGAGACTTAGGCATAGCAGAAAGTAAAATCTTTAGAAAAGGAAAGCAATTTAATAAGGCTATGGAACAGCAACACAACACCATGCCACACAAAAGGAATGAAAGTGGGCGATTATGTTTTTTTGTTAAATGCTGGTAAGAAACCAGGACAAAGAGTTCATTAATTGAACAAAGATTGACAGTTCCTTTTATTGGGTAAATCAAAATAAGGAGCCAAAATAAGCTTATGGGCTTTCTTGTTTGTTAAAAAATTCAACGAAAATTATGGTTGTTCGGGTTCACGGTAAGTGTAAAGATAATTCCAGGTAGAAAAGAATTACAGGAATCTCATTTTTCATTTGCATAATGATGGAGATTTGCTGGAATCCAGATGCAGATTCAAGAAAACAGTCTGGATTTCCCCCGAAATTTACACAGTAAGAACAGTATGGAACCTGAAGAGTAAGATCGACAGGGGCTTAGAAGATCAAAGAATCTCCAACACTCTTCAGTGGGATTCCCCTTAATGTTTTCATGATGTGACAATATGGTTATACCAGGCCAATTCAACGACAAGAACAAAGCAGAATCCTGTAGTAGAAACACCAAACTTCTTGTATCAAGAATACCTGATACATCCTAAGGGAGAGTATTGGGGATTAATTTCTTAACTCACAAACAAAGAACTCAAGTAACGAGGATTAGGACCGTCTCTGATCACCACATCAGACAAGAGGATTATATGAATTTCAGACAGTTTCTGAACCGAGGAACAGCTGTCATTGCCGAATGTACAAGAGGATACTGTTTTTGGTAACACACTTGGGAGATGGAACTGATAGGATAATGTGCAAGTTCTTGAAGCACTTTCCCAAAAGATGGATGAGGTAAACACCTCCAGAAGAAATAATGGATTATCAACATTCTGAAGGGCCCAAGAGATGATTAGGAAAGAAGGATCGCGTCGTATAGCACCTCCACCAAGCAGATTCAGACGGTCCGGAGGGGATCGTGTAACCAGGTTACAAAGAAGCCAAACAAGGCCAAGAGAGCAAGGAATCTTTCTCACCCCTCTACCACCAGGACACCCGAAGAACTGATAAACAAACCAAAAGATTCTCTGAACCAATGTTTAAAGAGGACTCCAGTTCGTTTTGCCATTAGAGATGACTAGAAGAGGAAATACACTCCACTACTTGCCTCCTAAGGAGGTTAAAATCTCTTAGGAATTGGGTAAAAAATCTTTTTGGGTAGAAAAAAATATATTATTTTATTTTTATTTGTGTTCACAACCTTTAGGTTTTAAGTTTTTTAATTTTCTATTACAATATATTATACATAAAACACATTGATTACTCTCTTTCAATTTCTTCACTCATTTTTCCATAGAAAATTTCCTGTACTTGATTTATGTCCTCATTACGAATTCGGGGAAAATTTTTTTTTCTTTTTTTTTTTTTGGCAACCCTAAGGGTCATTCTTTTCTTTTGAAAACTAAAAAAAAAAAAAAAAAAAAAAAAAGTAATATAAAAAAAACCATAAAAATATAATTATTTTATTTTACTTTGTAAAGTCACTTTTCTTTTATATACTTTAAGGCAGGGACTGAATTTTTATTAGTAGAAAACATGGTTTTTATTATTATTTTTTATTTTTAAAAGAAAAACCCCAAATAATTTTCAAAATTTCGTTTTTAATATTTAGATTAATAAAAATATAATCAGATCGTTTATTTACATCTAGAATCTTTAATTAATTTTAATTTAGTATTTAGCCTTAAGCTATATAATTAGCTTGCTTTTATTTTTAATTTTTAGCCTTAATATAATTAGCCTTAAGCTATATAATAAGCTTTAATATTTATGGTTTTATTTTGATTTTAATTCAGCAATTAGCCTTATGCCGTATAATTAGTTTTGATTGAAGATTGATTAGCTTTGATCAGCTTTATGGGGGATATTAATTAGCCGTCATGGCCTATTTATAATCTTTTAATTTTAATTTTCATTTGTAATTATAATTCAAATTTATAATTATAAAAAAAAAAAAAAATTGTAATACGATTTTAATTTTACTTTATTTTATTTATTTTTACTTTAGTGACCCTAACAAAATTTTACTTCACTATTAAAACCGGGCGACCTAACATTTATTAAAGGTCGGAAGTTAATAATCCCTTTTCAGACTGTAATGAATGTTACGTCCAGTTTTTCTTGCATTATTTCTCTTTACCGCCAGTCTTATCCCCATCTCCACTGAACATTAATGAAAAAGTCAAGGAGTACCTCGCAGCTATCAATTTTGTATGCATTCCGGTGAAAGTAAGTTTTTATCGAGGACTATTTTGGACTTGCATTGTATGCTTTATGAGAATGGCCCCATCCAGAAATTAAACCACTATTTATAGAACCAGTCAAAATGGTAGGATACTTTAAAAAGATAGATGTCGTTACCGCGGTTGAAAGAATAATTGGTATTTAATAGTCTCTATAAATTCAAAGAAGAGGCAGCATAATTGGACATTCAACTCATTAAAAATTGAGAACTAAAGTAATATCCCTTAAAATTAGCTGAAACTTAAAGCTTGCCATGGTTCACTCACAAACAGATTCAAAAAGAGCTGGCTTTCTCGAGATAGCGGAGGAGATATACTTAATTATTTTAATTATGGTACCGCGACTAATAAACAAATCAAATTTTTTAACGAAAAAAGATAAATTTTAGGAAAAACTTTGCGAGTACTTCAAATTTATTATTACATGACTTAAATGAACAATGTAAAGTCAAATACCCAAACATTATCAGAATTTCAATTTAACTACAAAAGATTAATGTGGGGCATTTCAACACAATCACTGAGCCAACCAACCACTATAGCTCAAAGCAGCGACTGGTAGTATCAAATCATTACTTTACATTTAGTTTGAAACATTCAGTTGAATAGTATTACAATGATACACCAATTAGTTATCACTTCATTACAATTAGCGAAAAACAAGATAACTAATGATTCAAACTTATATTCACCCATTCTGTTTGTTACCATATATACTAGAAATGACACAAAGCACTAAATTGACATCCTATTATACCATTAGAAGCGACAACATATCATTCATTGTTTGACTATACTCTACTGGACTATTAAAAATCACCACTAACCATTTGAATTAATTACCATTAATTCCATTCATTTCAAGATTTGCCAGAGATTTATTTCATACAAGTTAATTCCATTTCCAACATTCATTCCCATTCAATGAAAACGTCCGTCGAATAATGTATAATACACCTAATAATTACCTTTCCGTTAATTATGGTCAAAGGAATAGTAACTTATTTGCGAAAAATTCGCGTTCACGCATCTATTGTCGGTAACCCTAGCGGAAACAGCATGTTTGCCTCACAATCACAAACCTCTTTACATCCATTGATACAACCATGCTTTTGCCTAATTCGCTTTTGCTTAACTATTACTACTTA
Source organism: Trachelipus rathkii (assembly GCA_015478945.1). NCBI lineage: Eukaryota > Metazoa > Arthropoda > Malacostraca > Isopoda > Trachelipodidae > Trachelipus > Trachelipus rathkii. The sequence continues at coordinate 48,017 of JABUQX010118915.1, read as the reverse complement.
ATTGCTCGGGTCATGTCCATAACATAGTCTTTAATCAAAAAGAACCTTCACGTTAACACTTAGGACCATTTCACCTATTATATCCCCTTCTTGCCCAGAAAAAATTAGAGCTTCCTATTCCTCGCGAAATAAGACCCCATTCCGCTACAGCATTATAAATATTTTATTTTATACCCTCACGGTCTGTACTGTTTAAGCCTCTGTTACATTATCAAGTTTAAAACCGGCATTCATTTAAGAGAAAAATATTTCATTAACTTCATTTAATTGCCCAATCTGCATAAAGTTTTGTTTTAAATTTTTTAACTCATGTTGCTTTACCCAACATCTCTTCAGCATTGTTTCCAAATGTTCAAATATACTGAAGGTAAGTTCAGCTGCGAATTAAAAGCACTAGACAAGCATTTAATAATACCATTCCACCCTTAACTCCTTATCTTTCTCAAGTTAAATTAATCCCATATCTATCTTGGGTTTTTTTTTAGATGAGAGTAACTTGTTTTAAATTTTTTAAATGAAGTATAACTTGTTTGTTATTAATTATTTATTTATTTATTCATTATAAAAATTTTTATTTTGTTATTTTTATATTCCATTAATTAATTAAATTATTATTTTATTATTCTCCATTATTATTATTATAATAATATAATTCATAATGTATATTAAAATATTTTATTATTTTTTTTCTCAAAAAACACAATTGATATTTTTCATTAATAATTTTTTATTTATCAAAATGAGAACAATAATAAATAATAAAATAAAGTATGTATAAATGCATACTTCGACACAACTTAATAAAAAATTTGAAAAAAGTATAATTTAAAAAAGAAATAAAAGAAAAGAATATAAAAAGAAAAATAAACAAATAATAAAAACAATAAAACTATAATGATTTAAATTCTAAAGAAGTGTAATCACGCTATTAAGTCCCCTCTAATACAATAAGAATTTTATATTCAATAAAATATAGTAATTAAAATAGCTTATTCCGAAAAGTATCGATAACCATAACAGAAACTTCTAAGAATATTTGAATAGACATATGATAACAGTGATTTGCTTGTTTTTAAATATCTGAATAAATATAAGTAATTAAATACAGTTAACACCTTGTTATGCTATTGTAACTCAGTAGAGAAAAGCATTTACTACTCCTAAGAAATCTACTTAAATTTATAGCAAATTTAATCAAGCGTTATAACATTACACTTCTATCTTCGATCAAATCTAAAATTATATTCAGAGTACATCTACTTTTAAAAAGCAGTAAATAGAAAAAATTATATGCTGAAGTGACGTCCCATCAATGAAATGAAATATCAAAAATTAATCTAAAAGTACATTATTTTACCCTGTGTGAAATAATGATAATAATAATAATAATAATAATACTAATAATAATATTAATAATACTTGAGTGCTACAGCAATAAATATCCAGTGAGTTACTTTCTATTAAGTTATATTAATTTGAATTATAACCAAAAAATAACTGCTAATTTTTTTTATGAAAATGCACACATTTTATCAATTATATTTTATTATTAAATATATAATTATTCTAAAATAAATTTTAAAAATAAAAATATTTTTATATATTTATAATTAATTAATTATTAATTATTATTATCATTATTATTATTATTTATTAACTATAATAATGATTAATAAATAATCACATAAATATTATAATATATTATAAATATATATATATATATATTTATTAATTATAATATAGTATTAAAGTATTATATTAATTATTATATATTATATATATATATATATTATTAATGATAATAGGTAACGGATATTATTATTTTGATTATTATAATTTATATTATCCCACCAGTATATATATTAATTACATGTATATTTATCGAATTGAGGTAATTATATCAGTCGAAACTAAAATTTAAATAATCAGTTGGATGAAGTATAAGAGAAAAGATAAATTTAAGTTATATAATAAGTAGATATATTATAAGATCCTTATAAGCTACACCAAAATAACTTATAATGTAGTAATCAACCACAGCTTAATTACTTTAAAATATTTCAACATTCCTTTTATACATAATTAACATAAGTTAAGAGAAAAGTATAAATATTTTTCTATTGTAAATTATAAATTTATTTTAATATATATATATATATATATATATTATATAATATATATATATATATATATATATATATATTATATATATATATATATATATAATATATATATATATATTTTTATTTGTTATTTTTATTAATTAATATAGTTTATCGAATTAGAAGATAAGTCGAAACAAAATTTACACATAAAACTCTTTATATTTGTGAGCACCCTACTAACCTTAGTAACTCTCATTTTTTCTACTTTGCACAAAGCTACTCAAATAATATCCTCTCTTAGAAATAAGTGATGTATCTCTTCTTTGGGAATTTGTAACATATTTTTCTTCCTTAAAAATAAGTAATACATATCTTTCTTTTAGAATATGTAATTCCCATTTGTCTCCCTTAGAAATAAGTAACTCTTATAGAGATAAGAGACACATATCTTTCCTTTGTAAATGAGTAGCTCATATTTTTCTTCCTTAGAAATAAGTTACACACAATATCTCACTCTAACTATATATAATACAGTTTTCTCCCTTTTAATATGATACGGGGCATCGTATTTCTACCAGAATTTCATCCCTTCAACCGTCTCTGTGTGAACATTGCTTCCCAGATAATTACACTGAACACCGTTGTGGTATGAACATTGTAACTATTATGTATTAAAACACCATAAAGTATATTATAATTATATATATAATATGCTATACTAGCGCTACCTAATTACAATAATATACTAAATGGAATCTTTTAAATCTAACCGATTCTCCTCAAAGTATATTATATTTATGCTTTATATGTATTGATAAATAATCTATAATGAGAGAGATATAAAATAATATATGGGAGATCAATTATGACAGAAGTTGTATATACCTGTTGATAACTAACCTATCTGAATCAAGAAAACTTATACTTCTTATTGCTTTTTAAATAGAGAAGGAACATGGCATTGGTGATAATGTATAGATTCTACTACTTCGAGATTGCGAGATGTGTGAGGATTACGTTGACATACTCAATTTAGGACTAAATTATTTTTAGGGTTTTATATAGTGATATTTCAGCAAATTATGTGAGTTTTCGTCATATATAATATACATATATATATATAAGAATATGGTAAATATATATATATATATTAGTGGTGTCTCTAGTTTTAATTAGTTAAATAATATTATTTTACGTCACTCATATTTTTATATTAAGGTCACTTAGGTGTTTATAATAAAAAATATTTATTCTGCCTTATTAGTATATAAACTATTAGGATCATATACTAGATAATATATAATAACATACTTAATAATAATAGCTAAATATCTTAACCCTATGGTATTTAATATAACATCACTATATATATATATATATAAATGTAGTAAAAATAAACACTATAGTGTGATATATCATATATAATTTGGTATTTTATGTTAATCTAAGAAATAGATAATTACTCTACAAGAAATGAAGTAGCTAATTTATGAGCTCAAACATTATATTGGTCATCACATTTATTGTACTAATAGAGTATAAATTTGATAAAAAATATACTATATTATATTATATATATTATAATTTATCTAATTATATAATTAGATAATGAGTGTTTTCATAGTTCATTCATATATTATTAAATAGTTATTGCGGAAGTCAGAGTATTCGGTTGGAGTAAAAATTACATAATACATAGCTTATGCATCGTTTGCTAATATAACTAGTAGGTAAATTATATATATATATACTAGTCTGACATAACACAGAATTTATTTATATATTATATTATATATCTATTATATAGAGTACTATAATACTTTATCATAAGTTACTATCATATAATTTATTAAGTCTTCGACACCCCTTTAAACCATATTTAGCAAAACATAAAATATTCTGCAGGTGGTCTTCAAAGCACTGAAGTACATTTGATAGGGTACGGTATAATCAAAATTTTTAAAGTATCATCATTGAATAATCAGTAATCTTAAAAAAAACAAGTGACAATTATCAGTTAATGTAATTAAAACTTATTTTTTTTATACATTTCCACCACCAAATTGGAGATTGTTTGTTTTGTAATAGTTTCTTACAAATGACTCAGGTTTCTCCATGTTCTAAAATGCAATAAATATTCACTTTAGAATGTATCCTTTTACAATTTTTTTTGTGAGCTCTTGTAGAATGTAAAGCAATAAGAATAAGCTCTATGAAACTAGCATATAATTACTTAACAGAAGGATGAAATTGCTCAATGCGTGTCTTTTACGCAAACATAATGAATAAAAGAGTCAAATACATAGAAATCTTGTAATCATCAACATGTGGAACAGATATCATATTAGTGTCGGTTGTCCTCCATTATGAGTATTACGAATAAAAATAGAATAATAAACTAACCAGCCTTTCTTTCTTAATGCTAAATTCAGATTGTCTTATAAGGAGGATAAATGTTATCTCTCTGTAAATTTTAATGTTGGTGTATATATATATGCTGAGTATATATAATTATAGCATAGTATAATTATAAATATATGTGTTAATATGCTGAGATTAATAGTAGGAAATAAGGATCTCACTCACTAGGAATATCATCCCAACATGAGAAAGATATATATATCTATATATTTTCACATATATATATATAATATATATATATATGAACCTCTAAAATAAATATATATATATTAATTAATATATATATATATATTCAATTTCATTATCTGTAATCATTCTTTATATATCTATCTTATTATATTATCATATTATATATATGTGATTATTTACTGGATTGCTATTGCCGTCATAAAGGAGTTGGTCGTATGTAGACGTAATGAGTCGATATATAGGTACTAAGAGAGGCATATAGCGGTAAGAGCATTACGGATAAAGACTAAAGGAATAGCAGTAGGGTAGTAAGAATATCATAATTAGACAAAATGTACGATAAAGTCAATATGTCAGCTTCGAGGGAGCACATGCTCTTTGTCAATGGTTCCTTCCTATACTGTATTATTAATACTCACCTAATTAATAAGTACATATTTACTTGTATATGACAGTATCTCACTGCACGATATATACCTAATGATAGATATCCAAGCGTCGACTCACATTGGAGCTCCTCAACCAGAGGTGAAAGAAGGAGAGACCAGAGTTAAAGCAGTACGGAATTGAACACTCACTGAAATGAGTAAGATTCGCATTGAATGTATATATAAATGGAGTTGAATTTATCCTACTATGAGCTACATGTTGTAGGTATATACTGAATCACTAATTACAACCATATACACCCTATTATATATCAAATATACATTATCCACTTAAGTTATTCAATATATTACACATCTATCATCTTATACATAATAGACCATTTTCATTATAATATAATATAATCTAGGCCTTATAATTACTATAGGTATAACAATAAAACTTAATCATAATATTATATTTATATTACTAATATCACTATAAGCTAAAACATTTACTCATATTTATATATATATACATTTACAAAAACTTTATATATACAATTATATCATCTAATCATATATTTTTTATCTTTCCCCGCTTACTTACTTATCATTACTAATAGTGATTGATATAATAAGGATACTAATCAATGTCTATTCAAATCTTACGAACGTGAGTATCACTATTTACTGGTCAAATAACTGAACTCTCTTTTAATAGTTATTTTATAAAGAGCGAGAAACAGAAGCTGTAGAACATATATGAATATAGAATCCAATCCAATATTCAACAATGAAAGATATGACAACTTCCGGGTGACCTCTTTAAGAACCAAGATATGCTCGACTGACATTATGACACGATTAATAAGAGTACTAGATACACTTAGAGCTAACTCGCGATCCAATAGTTGATATATCACTAGTTTTGTATACACTCGATTTTGTATAAATAACTCTATTTGTCACATAGTTATAATAATGAACTACCACACGTCCAATTGTCCGAAGTATATTACCGCAGAAATTCGTCAATTTTCACGAGCTAATCAAACTTCACTACCACACTCCTTTACTACATGTTTTATCCTTAACTCTCTGTTCAAATTAATGTCGTATATTATCCTGTTTTGAAATCTCCTTAATCATTCATGACAACTACTTTGTCATTTCTAAATATCAACAATCTTTGACTCTTTGCGAATCATTACTATAATTTTATATTCACTTACTATATTGACGATATCAATCCTCACATCTACATATTTAAGTATACAAATATTATACGTTATCATGGACTAATAAACAATCATAAAGTACTATATGCTAGTTCACTCATCATTACAATAAATGTAAATTTAGTCTTCATCTAACTTTTATTTTTTTTTAAATGAAATCTTATAATCACTATTACATTTTTCGAGAGGAAACTGATTATGATAATCTAGAATATTACTTATTAAATAAATCACTACTATGACTTAAATTATTATGCATCAGTAACTTAATTTAGTAGTCTTCGGTACTTATTTTATATCTAAATAATATTCTTAATATATATTTCCATGTTAATCATAAAGGAATCTAGATATATTAAACTAAATAGTCATAATCACATATACCTATCATGGCAAATAAGATCCAACTTTATCACTCGAGTGAGACGATGATCAACATCCTAAGAACATATTATAGTCTTTATATACCGATTAGTCTAACAATATCACTGATAACGTAATATTATATATTAAGGCATACTATGACCATCATTCCTATCATAATATATATACTAACTAAACTATATAATTTATACCTACTTAACATATACTTTATCGAGGACATTCAATATACCGTATATTTACATTAATATTATTCACTATATAATATATAATATATTATATATAGATTATAATTAATATATATATATATTAAATTTATATTTTTTTCACCAGTTGTCACTGTTACCGAAGATTACTAGCTTAGAGTTTTACTAACCACAATTTATAATTCATATAATATACTTCAGGTATAAGCATATTTCCAAAAATCTATTACCGTATATATCATTCCCATAATTTATATTAATTTATATCAAATAAAATATATAAAATATATATATATATATTAATTATATTAAGATTATTATTTATTTGATGATGATATATATATCCTTTCCATAGTTTTTATTTAATTTTTATATTTTTATATATATAGTTATTTTTATTAATATTTATTTATTGACGAGTCATATATTGTTTTATTCGAAAATTATAATATAATTAAAATATATTCGTCAACTCTGTATTATATCTATCTGAACTATATATATCCTGTATTAAATGTGAGAATTTCAATTAAATAATATTTAAATGTGACTTGTTAAATTTAGATAAAGCGTTTAGAGTACATAATGAACATAGGGAGTTTATATATTACATTATAAGATAGAATATATTATTTATGGAGTTAATATAAAAATAATATATTTTTATTATAGATCATTATCCTGAAAGCGAGTATATACATGTTAAGGAAGAGATAAGAAACGACAACATTGAAGGATAAACAAAATCGCTTATAATAATTTTTAATATTGAATAATATAGTATAGTAAAATAATTATTTATGATATATTCCACAATTTATGAATGAAAAATTGCTATCTTTTAAGAAATTATATTACTCTCTAGGTATGATTTATAATTTGGAAAAAACTTTATTATATTTCTTGAGTAAATGTTGGTAATATAAGTTCTCAATATTGAGCACTGTTTATAAAAAGTTAAGGCTCTAATATAATGTTCAATATTACTTATACTGAACAAATGACCGAAGGACCTTTTTATCTAAGGATTTATAATTACTTTTTATTTATTATATCAACACTTTTTTATGCATACGCTATTAGGTAGCATATTTCCGTATAAATAATTTTAAAATCCCAGCATTAGGAAAAAGACACTATAGTCAGTGATCTGGATCCATATAGTATATATATATATGTAAAGAATACCTAACACTAAAAGGTTTTTGGGTGGGTAGCGAAAAGAAAATTTTATAGGTAATGGTAAAGGCTTGAAATTAAGGATAAGCCTAGAGCAAATAAAAAAATAATTTTATATTTTGGGGATGGCACTATATAGAAGTCAGTCAGGTGGAGGAATTTATACTGTATTAATTATTATTTCATCTATTATGGCTATAGCCATATAAAGATAATAAGAGTGCCATGAAAGTACAAATAATTATCTTAAATGGGATAAGGTAGACATAGGTTGTCTCTCGGGGAGTCGAGCAACACTGGTGACAGAGGCAATTTATATTTTAGAACAGAATGGAAACCCGGTGCTTATAATTAGGATTTATTTTTAAAAATGTGAGAGTCAGTTGTATAAAGAGGTTGGAAGCCTTATAGGAAGAAAATTTATAACCTGCTCTAGCATTACCTTTTAAAAGACAAAATTTCAGAGCGTTGTTCAATAGATTTGACTATAGAGGTAATCATTATTTTGATATTTATTATTTTTTGTTTAGTGTTAACCTAAATATTATTTAATGTTACCTATAACGTCCATATATATATCATTTGAAATCCAAGGTTTTAAATTGTAACAGGTGGGAGGTAAAGGTGAAAGTGAGGAATGGTAATTTAACCATGGCGCTCACAGGGAATCCGCTATTTTAGTTTCTATCAATCGAAGCTTCTAGATATATTATGACTAGTTTGTTAATTGAAACATGTATTTTGATTGTCACGATACAGTTTATGCTATTTACTATAATATTTACATTATATTGCATGAAGAAATGCTAATTTTTTAATAGTACAATCATTTGATGACTGTAAATTTCATTGACAAGTTATCCCAAGGAATGGGTCTAAGGTTTGGAACTGGGATTATCTACATATAATTTTATATGGGCCCATGTGGCTTAGTAATCATCTTCTTAATTTTTACTTTTCTTAATAAATTCGTCACTAATTTTTATTTTATGATAAGCAAATTTTTATATAGATATAATACTAATATATATTATATATATATATATTAATATTAATATATACATTACAAAAACCTAACCAACCTAAAACTAATATTACTTAATAAAATTTATACAATGCGAGAGACAATTGTTGGTATAACTTTACGTTAGAGCGGTGGTCTACCATATATACTAATATCTTACTAATATAATTATATAAAACACAAATATATTTACTATATTAAGAATATTATTTAGTGAGTTACTTAATATATCTACTATATTACTACATATTATACAGTAACTAATAATACCATTTATATTATTTTAACTTTTACAATATTATATTAATTAATTTCTCAATATATATATATTTATCTAAATTACTCTTATTATATTTATATATATATATTCACTTATATATTTTATAACTATTAGTTATATATATATACTTATATTTCAGTATGTAATTATACTCTATAAATATAATCTGATATTATATATATATCTTTCATTCTTTCTTTATATACATAATACCTTCTTTTATATTGTGCTCAGATATTGATGAGCAGTGAAGAGAGCAAATAACTAATACCATCAGAACAGAAGGATCAAGTTAGATATGAATATAATGACTATTGTCAGACAAGAAAGATCCCATGCTCTTATCACTAAGTGGCCAATAAATTCACACTAAAGCTCCTACACATATGTTTGCGCTTTATCCTTATATGATAACCTTTTCTTTTCTTATTTAATATCCAGGTGTAACACTCAGCTATCACAGAACCAAGAAATATTACCAAACTCATTTCACCACCACTGACTATGATTTATATGGATTGAACCTGTTAGGGCTAATTCACCTCAATTTCAATTTCCACAACCTAAGCATCTCTCTCTACCATCTCTATCCCATCATATCTTTATTTATCCATTTATCTCTGCTCAATACCCCGCCCTCACGTCTCTCAAATTATCACTTTTACTAACTTCTCATCGCATCCATAATAACAAATTGAATAACCAAGGAGACCACCAACTGTGTCTGACGGCACCTCACATGGTAAATCATTCCAATATGTCATAGCAGGCGATTCTATTAATCCACTGCGGTCCCAAGGATGGAGCACACAACATCAACTTTGACCGCGATTATTCTCACACACGCCTCACTACGTCATACATACTTTTGATTCGAATAATTCAGAAAAGACCATGCCACCCCCTCACACACACAAGATAACTACTCACTAACACCCTGCCCATAGAGCTATCCGCTATTTAACAACCTATCATACGCCTGTTGCAATACCATAAAACCTAAAAAATATTCCGAGCTTATTCTTTCTTCTCTTCTTCAATTTTCTCTCAAGCCCATTTTCTATTTGTTTTCCAATGTAAACAATCGATATGTTGCACCATTTTCATACATCTCCTGCCCTCTGCCTAAAACCTCACCTATTATTACTCTCCTTCAGCTAAACGCCACAATTGTTCTCTGTACACACAATTCAGTCCCTTCGAGTCACTCGAACCTGCCAATCCTCATTTCGAAACCACCAATCTATATATCTCTCGCGTCCTCACATATATTCCTTTCCCCCCTAGACGAGAGCGACTCAAGTCGGTAAACTTATATTTTTCTTCCACTAATATTCTACAGTTCCACTTATCATATCTCCTTACACCTTATATAAGGGTACTATTACTGCTCTCCCCAATCCCTTGGAAACTAATACCCTTCATAAACTCTTCTTCTTACATCAACTCCAACATACTCATTCACACATCCTCACCTATTCATCAGCCTCACGAGTTACTCTCGAGCACTTCAATTCATTCCAGATTTTCATTATACCTGCAAATTTACCATTTTTCAACTTTCTCACTACTCATTACCCTCCTCCTTGCTAATAAACCTCATCCCCAAAATCCGTATTCCTTCTTGCACCATCAACATCCCACATCACCGCACCATATCACTGACCAAAATATCCCCCATCTCTCAACTTATACTTTCATTTATTATTCTCACATTGCCTCATTTAACAAGTATTTATGCAGTATTATTCCTCCGAAGTTGTTTCTCTTTTCTCTCACATCCCACCACAAACCAATTTCCATCGTTACAAAAGCACCATCCCTATTCATTATTCTAAGCAGGTTCCCTTATTCTCATTCTAACCTTTCGCGTTCCTTCCAAAGAGCTTCCTATTCCCTGTAAATGAACCCATTTCATCTCCTTCCAAACTGATCACACTAAATTACTTTACCTCTTTATTGTTCTATCGTATGCACCTTTTAGTATTTATTTTTAATTCCTCTATATCCTCTTTCTTTTGAAACTTCTCATTTGCTTTTAGTACATTCAACCACGCTTCTTTTTTACTTTTTAACCGCTTGCATCACCTCTTCATTCACCAACTCACTGTTAACTTCTTACTTCCTACTTTCCTACATCCACATACTTCTTTTGCACTGTAACAATTGTTCTTCTTGCATTTGCTCCCAGATTTGTTCTTTCTACACCTGTTCCCATTCTTATATTCACTACTGAATATTATCTTTTCTGCGAGCTCTTGCTCTTCCACTACCCACATATACGCAATGTTATCCTTATTATACCCCCCTAAGATTGTCGCTATTTCCTACGAGAACAAAACATCTTAATGATCTTATATACATTTTATTGAACTCTCACTTCTCTATCGCGTATTAACACCTTTCTTTCACTTCCTTTTACATTGAACCCACCACTCAAATGAGCACCATAAGTGTACTCAAAACCCCAATATTCCTAAACCCCACTGATTTAACATCCACACACAAAACAATACCCACAAGGTAACAACATACCCTCATACCATAGCTATCAAACATGCTACTCTTCACCAAAGCCGACAAAATCAATCAGTACTTTTTCACTTCGATAAGCCTGCTACATGAAAACCTACACCAACTCTAGTTAATATCGCCTTTACATTCTCACCTTATGGAATACTCTTGTTGTTTAAGACAAGTATTCAACAGATATCTTAATATACAACAATCTTGACATAACCTTCAGCCTCCATCCTTTTCCACCAGAAAATCAATCGAGCGCGCGTTCCACACTCTATTCCATCACTATTTCACTACCGACAAACCCAATATATATCTACCCGTGCTACACTTATCCCCATTCCTTCGCATTCAATCACCATTTTTTGATAACTCAACCTTTACTCATTCCAACCATTCAGCCCAGATCCACATACCTCTTCTTATTATCACTACTCAACAATTATTTAAAGCTCAGAACAACATCCCTGTTGCGCTAAAGCGTGCTTCACACCGTCTAACAATATACTCTCACCAACATATATATATACCACTAGAGTAGACCACTTCGTACCTCCTTAACATCAACAACTAGCATAAACCTTTAACTATCTTATCTACTGCTTTATTCAACCCCTCCTTATTACATTAACTGACTGCCTATAGTTATATATATATAAGAGCCATAATCTCCTCTCAATCATCTCAAACTCTCCACTCTATATAATTCCTACTCTACAGATTATCGCTACAACATAATATATATATAATATATATACAGAACTCAAAACCTTGTAAAATGAGAGCGATAATCAATAAAATAGGGAGCTGTGTGGTGCTGGGGTGAGAGAGAAGGCGTAAATTAAGAGAATCACACAACGAAGACAGTCTTCATGAGAATGTGCTTTGGACACTTCATGTGAATACACATCGAATGATAACTCTTAATTTTTACATCCGCATGGTCGATCTAGTTAAGCAATTTATAGCGTATGAGTGTGAGCGGACTAATTGGTCTTGGCACATCTGAAGGCAATAGAGTCGGATGAATCAGTAAAGGAATGCCTGACACGGAGAGGATGCGAGTTTTTGGCAAGAGGGAGAAGAGGTGCAATAAAACGGCATGAATGGCGGGGTGTTTGTGAGCGGAGTCATGGTTGTGGGTTTTGCCCAGGGAATGGGCCCTGCTGACAAGATACCACAATGAGGGTCCGTCGCAGAAATCGCGAAGGGCTCGCACATCTTGGTTGTAGACTTATATATTCTTTATCTTGACCTGCGCAAGCTAGATGCCATCCTCTCATCCATTTGGAGCAAAGATTATTGAAATAAAAGGACGGCTACAAAGGAGACGATAACACAGACTGTCACTTTCACTAGTCCAATTCTCTTAAGTCATCCGGCTGATTTTATATCCCTAAATTACCAATCATCATTGGACACCAATATACTTTTCTTAGTTTCTTTAGAGTGTAAGGCCTAACACGACCAACCTCTACGCTCCACCCAATATCTTGCGGGTAACAACGAGAAATACTCTTGGATATTACATTATTCATGAAAGCTACTACCACAAACCACCTATATAAATAATTTATCTACAGAAATAACTATTGAGCCATAAATAGCTTTCACCTATTTAAATCATCTAATCTATATATATATATATATATATATAGGGCCTGTTATGTTTTACAATTCTGTGTAAAACCTTAATATAATATTTATCTTACTCTATTTCCTATATCTATTTCTCATCATTTAGTTTATGTTTCCTATGTAAATATGAATTTGAGATACCACATACATTACCTCCTACACTCCTATATACGCACTATTGTTTACTTATTCAGCACACAAATATCGTAAGTCCTCAATATTCACCTCACGCATTATATATATATATATTATTATACGACAAACTACCTTTTACGTCTTATTCCCCTATCTAGAGGGCTAGATCGACTGCCTTTCGAAAACCAGTACGCCAAACGCACCTATACTTCCCTAACACACTTCAATAAAAAAACACAAACTTATGGACACCCACTATAATTTCTAGTACAGTTCCCCTTTTCTTCTGCAACTTCCCTTTTTAAAAGAACGCCTTAATAAAGGGCGTCACTATTTACCAGGCTGCTCTGGGCTCTATCATCCCATTGGAAAAATTAATCCCCTCCCAGAAAACATAAACGCTTATAGTTAACCACCAGCCTTCGCCAAAAAATCAACATCAAATCAATTCACCAATCCATCGCCTCCCGATCTTGATAATCCTCTCACTTATGTAATTATACACATCTACTCCATTGCGTTATCCCACGCATTCTTAGTTCGTTATAGTTTTTCAAATACTTTCTCTCTTGCCACTCTGCCATTACCCCCGAGGTAGACATAAATACCCCTTACTAAATAGCCACAACTCGCAACTCACTTCCGCGCGGAGGATTGAACCGCGTCCCATATATGATATGGCCAGTGTACGTGTCGCACCTCACACTCTCTCTGTCGGCCCCCCAACGAGGTCCTCATCCCTCTCTCTCTCTCTCTACTTTCAATCAACATCTACTCCATCATCCATCTATTCACCTCACCTTCAAACACCCTCTCTCTCTTCCTCTCATCATTAACTGTTAATATGTGCAGATTTTCGAAGTGAAGTTTTCTTTCCATACTCCCCTCACATCCATTTAATCAGTCTACAAATGCACCATCCCTATTCATTATTCTAAGCGATTCCCTTTATTCTCATTCTTAAACCTTTCGCGCTTTCCCTTCCAAAAGAGCTTCCTAATCCCTTGCTAAGTCCTCATTCATCTCCTTCCAACCTGTTCCATTTCACCCTCTTATTTCTCCTACGGCATCACCTTTTGTATTTCTTTTTTTCCATCTTAATATAATTCCAAGCATCTTTCTTTTGTAACTTTATCATTTGCTTTTAGTACATTCAAACCACGCTTCTTTTTTACCTTTCACCAACGGCTTTAATCACCTCTTCATTCCAACCATTCGCCTGTAACATTCCTTACTTCCTACTTTATGCACATCCAACACACTTCCTTTGCAACTACTAACAATTGGCTTCCTTCATCTCTTGCCCCCCAATTTTTTCAGTATTTCAACTTGTTCACAATTCAACCGATTTTACTAGCGAGCGCTCTTTCACATACTTATCCTTATTGTCTTGTTCCCTTTTAACTTCTCACTCTTAAATTTATCCCTACTTCCTTTCGTATCACTCCTTCCTCTACATCCAGCCCCTCACTAACTTAAGTTTTAACATGAACAATATAATATTTCCTAAACAAACCCCTCACTCGATTAACACCCAATCCACATACTTGCAACATCTCCTTGCTTTCACCAACACAAAATCAATCATAAACTTTTCACTTCGAATACCATCTCTACTTAACACCTCAACTCTAGTATAGCTTATGGATACGTCTTTGTTTAAAGAAAGTATATACTCTTACACACATACCTCTCTCTTCACAGAAATCAATCACTTCCTACCATTCCTCTTTTCTCCCGGCCAACCCCAAAGACAACAGTTATACCATCCCTTTTTTGATTCACCCTATCCAACCACACCCCGCCCAACACTATCATCTGTATCGCTCTCTACTCCCACCATCCAGAGCAATCATTCAGAATTATCCCAAAAAGTTGTACTCTCTCAAACTTCCCTCAGATGGACCATACGTACACAACCACACATACCCTTGACATTCTCAAACACTTAAATTTAACCATTAAAATTCTTAGGACTTCAACCATCTCACACAGTCTACCATGATTGTACCACACTGTCCACTGACATCGAAATTGCAACTCCTTCTCTCCCTCTCTCATCCTCTTTCCACAGCAACACACACATTTCACACACACTCTATCGCTCCCACTTAATTTTCAAACCGTTTTCTTCATCTATTGTTTCAGCTCACAAGCCGAGCAAATACAAATTTGCCCTTCCTAAATACATCCATCATCTCTCCTCTTCTCCTCAACATTTATTCCTCGGACATTCCATGTACCCATACGAATTTCATACCAACACCGAAAATTAGAAGCCGCTTTACGGCGATCAACGACCATCTCCCAGGCGTTGGTCATCCCATCGCATTCCTAGCAGAGATAGGTGGTAGTTGGAGAGTGGGCAGCCAACCAACTAACCACCGTCAACTTATCGACTTCTACGAACACGGACATACGATGTGGGCATTCTTTCTCCCCACACATCCATCCTGTCATCGTGATCACACTTGGGAACTATTGAGTAGTAGGGATGTCCTGTAAGGTTGCTTATCTACTCGATCGAGGGGTGTGTACTTTAATCCATCATGTGTCATTACTGATTCATATGTGGATAACATGATCGTGAGTTATGTCTCATATAGTTTGCCTGGAGCGATTGACACGTGTGTAAAGAATTATGAACTCAACAAGAGAAAGACGCACATTAAAAAATGGAGGTAATATTCCATCGCTATCGAGTATGCGTGGTACTCCTCCTCTATAATATTATATATATATATATAATATATATCATCATATATATAATATATATAATATATTATATATATATACTAATTATAATTACTAAAATATATAACAGTGAGGCACGTAGCATGAAATGGTGGGCGAACCTGATCTGGTAATCACTCGCGTCTACTTCTGTTCTTCCTCGAAAATAGCTTGGGCGATATCCGTACTCGGTACTCTTCGTTGAAAGTTGTTTGGGCGAACCGGTACCTTCGGTACTGATCTCTCTCTCGTTACTTCGCCCGCGTAACATCGATAACATAAGATACAGTCAATTTTCATATATGTGGAAAACAATCTGATAAATGGAATTTCAATACAATAGTTTATCACACTAATTACTATAAGGGCAAATAGATCTTTGTTGTTTTCTGTGCTATATTCCTTTAGAGAATTTTATCATATAATATATAATAATATATCTCTCATACTATATATATATATATACTAATCTATATATATCTATCTCTACTAAATAAATTTTGTGATAGTAATATATTATTATATATATATATATATAAATATTATATCATCATATATTACAATAATATATATATCTATATGCAACAAAAGAATTTCCCCGTAATGATCGGTCACATTCTATTATTTAATCACACATTTGTTGGAATAAAAGATGTCTTGCTTATCACTACTGTCGGAGTTAATTTTTGCTACAATCATTATAAGGTCCAGACGCTACGGAGGTTACTGACGGGAGATATCAGATTCTTGGAACTCTCGCTAATCTGCCACCATCAACCTTCATAATATCGTACAGATTGGTACACGGGTTTTCAAGAATAAGGTTCGGCCAACTCACCATCTCGCCACCCAAGTCAACCTCCACCCGTACCCTTGACATGGAGTTTGACTTTCTATTGTATACACGGAACACCCAACATCAACCTAATTACGTCCGGGCATGCATAAGATGGTAACGTGTGCACTTCCTACATATGTACAAACATTTCATTACAAGAGCACACATTGTGCTGGTCTGCAATTCCCGGCGATCCGGACGTTGGTTGTAGTTCGTAGTTCAAATATGTGTTCCATGTTTGTACAATAAACTTGGACGGACAAGCTCCGTATTTTGTTCGATGGGTGAGGCCCAGTTTTAAACCAATAATGGCAGCAACGATTAATGGGTGGAATTTCGGTACTTCTCTCTCGGACAGCGAGGAAAACATATCCTCGCATATCACCCTACAAGCACGCGCGCATCCTCGACTAAGGTAAGTTTACTCCATACATCGTGTCACGTGTGAACTGCTAGATACAATATCACTGATCGGGCCGGACATTTCCCATAGAAAAATAAGATTGCGAATGAAATCAAGAATTTCTGGACATTAACTTTGTCAGAACTCCTCTGACGTACATTACAGACAATCAAATTTGTACTACCAGTCATGAAAGGTATGCCCAGCACATACCAGCAAAGGGCTGTGCACATCATCTAAACGTAACACACCCCGGTAGGTGGATAGGAACATGGGGTTCTATTCGTGGCCTCCTAGATCACCGGACCTTACTCATCTGGAGTATTACCTGTGGGGCTACCTGAAGAAGAATCGTGTCTACGGTGGGTACACAACAACGATAGCATCAGTTAATTACCTCTTAAGTCGAATCACTCACGGCTTGTCCGATTCAGTTCCGACTCTCTTTACATTTCAATCTGGCACACATCGACAATCGTTGGCACTTCCACGTCTCTACTGCGACTGAACTTTGCCGTATAGGAATAAGAGCAGACATGTCGCGCACGCTCGCGCGTATAATGTCTCATCTACATCGCATATATCCGTACTGAAGATACACATACTTCAACATTAAAATCCAGTCAGTACTATCCTATCTCTGGCATACGGATTTCGAATATCTAAACTCTCTCCTCCAAATCATCAAATCCTCCTATGTATTGGACTGTAACATTCAAACACGGATGTGTGTCACAACGCAGTTATAAATTATTTGTTATAAATCATAACTGTTCATTCATCGTAACTAACTATTAATATTACCTAATATAAACGTATGCTCTGTATATGGGGGTTTCGGCCCTTATTCACGATGTTCTAAACCTATTGAACTAAAGATTGTGGATTAAGAAATAAGTCCATCTCTCTCTCAGCCTCAAGTAGCACGAATTTTTCCGCGTGTATTGAGAGGTAACCTCATTTGAAATTCGAGATGACTTAACATGATCAAACATAATTTTTTGCCCATAAACTTCGGCAATTTAAATTATTCCGGTCACACCCCTCACTACATCCGGTTTCTTCATTGAAAATTTGAAGGTTTCATGAGCAACTTCCGCATAAGAGGACGCCTCTTATCCTACAAACTTCTCTAATAATTACAATCATTGCGGAATTTCCGTGTGCACATTAGCTGAGACACACACGCGCACACACCACATACACACACACCAAATAACACCTATATAAATATATATTATATAATAATAATATATATATTATATTATAATCTATACATAATATATATATATATATACCTATAGTATATATATATATATATATACTTATACTAATATACTAGCATTTATTATAGTATTATAGTATATAATTTCATATATATAATATATATATAGGCAAGGAATGAGGCAGAGAGAAAAAGAGGAGAAGCAAAAAAGATGGACGCACAGTAGAGAAATCGCAGGAGAAATGATATCCGAGAGATTCTGTGGCTCCTTCAAGGAAAGAAAATACAGCTATTCTAAGAGGGAAGGCGTATTAGAAAACCAAAAAGTGTAACTAGAATTATAAAAGATAGAAATGGTGAAACATTATGAGACCGAATGAAAGAAATGATAGATGGACGAGATACTATAACAGTTCTGCTAAATGTAGACATACAGAGAACGTAAAGGAAAGAAAGCTGGCAGATCAATGAGGCGAGGAGGAAGAGGAGGATGATCTCGTGGACACGGATATTTTCGACGATACTGATGTATATGAATAGATAGGCAATAAAATAAGGATGAAGAATAAAGGTAAAGCTCCAGGAGAGGATGTAGAGTGGTCACGTGGATTGGTTGTATGGTAAGGTGAGAGGTAGAAGGAGCTGAAAAGGGTAAGAAATTAATCAAGTTTGGTAATGATACAAGTGTTGGAAGAAGGAAAAGGTGTACCGGAAAGTAGTGGTGAGCTAATAAGCAATATATACATATTATATATATAAAGGTAAAAGGAGATATATGACTGTAAAGCTGTAATATTATATAAGGTGAGGTATCATCATCATTGAGAGATAGATATCTCAGAACGAAATACTAAACGAATAGAATACCTTGGAGAGAATAGATTTGAGAGAGAAGTAGAGGAGCCGAGATCGGAGAAGAACAGTACGGTATAGAAAGGGGAAGAGGAAACGACGGACGCTCTTATTCAACTGAGAAGTGGTCTCGGTAGAGATTGCTGGAATATGGCAAGGAGATTCTTTGTAGTCCTCATTGTCTGTAAAAGGCATTCGATTCGGTGCTAAGGAAAAAGCTCTGGAGAGCTATGGAGAGGAATTATGGAGTGAGGGTAGATTAAAGAAGGCGATAGAAAGTATGTTATGAGAATGCAGCTGTAATGTTAGACTGAGTGCGAGAATCGATAGATGGTTTTGGGTGAAAAACAATGGAGTGAGCTCAGGGAAGTAGTTTTATCACCACTTGCTGTTTATTATTATATTTTATAGACGTGGTGATAAGAAAGTGAAAGGAGAGACTGGGGGAATTTGAAGGGAAACATAATGGCATATATGCGGACGATCTGGCATGTTGGAATGCGAAGAGGAGGCGATTCGAGAGGTGGTCGGAAGTTTAAAGTTTGCGGAGGAGTTGGAGAAGCAGGGATGAAGATGATACATAACACGAGAAACGGGACTCTGAGAGTATCTCAAGTAACAGTAACGGAGGAAATTGAGGAAGGGGATAAGAAATGATGGTTGAGAAGAGGAAGGAGGTGAAGCGTAAAAATCCTGCCAATTATCCTGCGAGGATGTTTTAACTAGCAAGGGCGAGCACACGTGAGAGGGAGAGATTAATGCGAAAGAACTGGCACAAACAATAAGAGACTATTACAATTAAGTTAGAAACAAAGCGATATTACCCAACTCAATGGCAGATTCAGAAACAGAAAACAATCGAGAGAGTATAAAAAAGTGATTTTAACAAGCTACTGACAACCGAACAATAGACAGCTGCTGTACGGATCGCGGAAACGAGCTGTGACCACACACGAGAAGTAGAGTATTTATGGTAAGCACAATTACAAGCTAGGACCGAGGAAACAGGAAGTAAATTGAAAAAGAGATAATTATACGAAGCAATCAACTACATTGATGGACTATTACGAAAGAATAAGGGAAAGAGAGTAACAAAGAACTATATACCTGATCGAGTGAAAAGATTAATCTAGAACTGACAGAATATTCAGAATGCGAGGGTAGTAAAGAAGATGACACTGACCAGATGGAAATGATGGGAAGAATTTGACGAACTGGGCTAGGGAATGAACATTAAAAGGACATCTGGAGAGGAATATGGACCGCCAAGGAGAGAAATGGCATCAATACTCGAAAAAATCAAGAAATCGGGAATGGAACCCTAGACGGGGCCTAGTTCACGCTACAATCGAAACCGAACGGCAAGATATCTTGTAACCGCAAGACAAAGAAGATGTCGAAAAGACCGACAGGCGGAATCGGTGGAGAGCTCTCTGGAAGATGTCACCGACACAATTTGCACAAAACTATATATCTACAGCCGCGAAGGACAGCAATGTCACAGGCAACAGACTTGGAGCTAGGGGACGCCCTCTGGAGAAAGATTGCTTGCGCGGCTGACAGGATGAGAACCTCCTGGGAGAGGAGTAAAGTAAATATACTAATACCAGATAATCTAAACATCAATCAGACTAAGCCTCATTACTACTAGTCAATTTAATTTGATAATATATATATATACAAGTACAATATATTAATCTAATATATTAATACATATCAATAATATATATATATCAACTTGGTTTTAAACGGTTTAATTAAGAATGTTCTATGCTTTCACAACTAAACGAGTTCCATCTATCTACTAATCACTAAATCATAAATAATTAACCCTAAAATCTTCATAAAATAACATCGTACTATATATTTACTACCATAGATGCAGACAACAGTGAGAGGAACGCCAAAAATAATGAGGCATAACATTAACTGTTTGGCACAGAAACAACAAAGATAAAGCATACCTCACACACAACAGCAAACAGGAAAACCTCAAAAACTAGCTAAATTCCCAAGATACACAAAATACCCGCAGAAGGCCTCTGCGTTATGTATGGGGCAGTACCCACTATTCAACCAAGGGAAATGAGAAATACTCCAATACCACGCGCGAGAACAGCATTCGGAATTTATACACTGATGTTCATACATCTTTACCATACTATTACCTGCTAAGAAACACATAGCACCTACTCGAGAAACAAAAGATACTATCAAAGAATTTATATAAAAGAAAGCCTTTTGAGAAATGAGGATACAAACTGTCGAACTTTTAAAATTATTACGCTGTATGTATATCACAGACACAAACGCATCAAAAAATGCTATTCAGGTTTGTGATGTCCTCGATACACAAAACACTGTGTTGTGCAATGCTTCCAGTCTCCAGAACCCCCACCTAGCCAACCCATACTAGACCACCATTCAGGGGTAATTAACGGAGCAGATTAAGATTTTCTCGTAACGGAGGGAATTAGTCCTTCAGTGACTCCGTCCGGCCTGCAGACTAAAGACTAGCAACTCTTGACACATCTGTCACCTGCTTATTTCTGAGATCAAAAAAATCCAAGATTAACTAGTTACACCTAATTGCCACACGGAAAACAACATCTATAACAAACACAAAGGCGAAATGACATCACTGACCCTATAACATAGAACAAACTATTAAAGAAATTTATAGACACACCCACAAACTAAAACTATAGCTAAAGAGATTGGTTAGCACCTTATTTTACACCAGAAATCAGAACCCCGAATTTGACTGCGCTAAAACCCACGGAGCACACAACCTCTACGTCGAACTTCCTTTAGCCAAATCGAGATGCGACAAAACGACCAATTAACCAAACTTACGAATTATGCTAGAGAAGATACGACTTGCACACCAGATTAAATCACTGCTACCACCCAACGAATCATGGCATAGAAAATTGTAGAGTCATCGCCAAAGGCCATGCGCGGAAACGCTAGAGTATCACCAATATCCCTCCCTAGTCTGTCCACATCTAAAACAACATCATAAATTATGCCCAGAATAACCTGAGAAATCACAACCTTAAGCGACCTGTGGAGGAGGCCAGCGGCGGCGGGTAACCTTCCTGAATCTTACTACTATTTATTTTTGATAAAGCTAAAACATCTTCCCCATTCATAATGTTTATTCATTTTATCTTGAAACCTTTCTATGAATAACGTATTCTTTAAATATCAAACACTTGTTAGGGGTTTGAGGCCCTTCTAATTTTTTTATTTTTAATTCCCAGTTGCTTGGTAATATAT
>JABUQX010118915.1:15000-22500 GCA_015478945.1 Trachelipus rathkii | reverse complement strand
GCCCCGGGGGCCCCCCAATAAAACTTTTTTGGATCAAAGGCTTTCGATATTGTTTGAGGGCCACCAACTAACAGTTTTTCCCATAATCCCTAAGGTCAGAAGACAAATCAGAGAGATAAGATAGTATGCCACCAGTTTATCTTGAAAGTCGAAACCTAAACTGGTCATTAGAAAGAAGAGAGTGAGATTTTAGGTGATCAAAGAAATGAGAGTTGAGAATTTCAAAGGTTTTAGGCAATACAAGCGAGAGCTGTAGGACGATAGTTAAAGGTTCAGAGCGGCTACCATTCTTCGAGAACTGTTGGACATATGCGCGTTTCTTCAACATTGGGATGAAAATTGAAAATTAGAAGTTTGAAACAACGCACAGGCGCCAGCTTGGAAGCACACCCCTTAAACACACGCTGGAAATGACTTTTAACGTTTATAGCCTCAGGATCCAAAACGCCTGATCATGTATAATCGCATGCAGATACATGGGGCATCTGAGAGGAGGAGGAGGGATGCCAGAATCGTCCAGGGTTAAAGAGGAAAACTGAAGCCAAGGCCTTTTCAGGAGCGTTAGCTACAGGTTCATCAGAGTGAATAATTTGAGGAAAGGCAGACTTACAGAAGTTGAGATATATTTGGAAAGAGCTAGATCACGCTTGCCTATTTTAATATACGATAACGATTAGAACAGGTTTTTCCATGCCCGATACTCGCTGGCTGTAGCCAGAAAAAAGAAGCCAAAAAGATTAGCCTTTTTAGTAGCTTTAGCTACAGGTCCATCTGAGTGAATAAAATGAGGAAAGGCAGATTACAGAAGTTATTAGAGATATTTTTGGAAAAGAGGCCAGAAATGTTTATCAGTAGGAGAACCAAGAAGGTCAAAGCAATTTCTTTTATTGAAAGTACGCTTTTCCTGTCGAATAATATACCTACAACGATTACGAGCAGAGCGAGGGTTTTTCCATGCCTGATAAGCGCTCTCTCCCTCTCTCTCTCCTAAATGGCTCGAGAATACGCGTCGGAGCCGTTATGAATGTTGGGGAGAAAAAGATTTTGTTGAAGATGGAATGACCCTGTTCATCCCTTAGGTGATCATGGCTCCGACCATTTCGCCAGACATCGAGGTGCCCTTTCAGCCAAAACAGAATTCATTCCAACAGTAGTTAGCAAAAAAGTGGCACAATGACCCAATTGGACAGATTTAGAGATTTACCAGAAAGAAATTACGCTTGGGGCATGTTGGAACTGTGGAGGCATTATAAATAAGAGCTACAAGATTATATTCAGAGTTACCGATAGGTGGAAAAATTGTGTATTTATAACGAGAAGTGGTTAAACAAAGTCTAGCGTGTTATATGTAGTATTTATATTCAGAAAAAGAGAATGAAGTAATCTAACATTGAAAACGATTTCAAAATACAAAAAAAAAAAAAAATGTTTATATAAAATTTTTTTTCTTGATTTCTTAAACACACCAACATGATTGATAACTTCCTCCATTTATATCGAGTTTCTAGGATGAACACTAATTAAAGTCAGTCCTATTAGGCTTTCTTCTCATGAAGAATTGAGAAAATGTTTTGAGCCTTTTCAGAATAGGAAAATATCATTTTGAAGTGCACGTTTTGAGCTAGGTAAATGCAAAAAATCCTAAACAATCCAAATTTGACTGTACAAATCAAATTTATTTACAAATTTTGTAAAATATTTAACATATCGATGGAATGAATGGCTTTACAAAGATTAGTAAGTATGGATCTATAACTCGCGAACTTCTCTAGCGGTTTTAAAAATCACCAAAAAAGAAATTGTAATTGTCTCGTCTTTCATTTTACATTGATTCTCACAGAAGACATTCTCATTTCTTCATTAGCATAAAGCAGTAGTAGTTCTGATGCAACTTCCAAAAAGTTTGAAAATGTTAAATCGATGATTTGCTTAATCTTTCAAAACTAACATCAGATTTTCAATATAAATAAGAGCAGTTGTTGTCACTGATTATGGAGACTGCAATGTAGAATGAAGAAATTAAAGTAGAAGTCATAATTAAACTTTTAACTAAATTTACTTTTGAAATAAAATTTCAAAAGATCCAAATTTTTGAAGAAGGATTAATATATTGATTCATTGATTTAAAAATTTTCTCTAGATCGTTACAGTCCATCGTAAATTTCCGTATATTTTGTTTCGCCCATTTGTGAAGAGTTTTGTCCATTTTATTTCTGTAAATATTTTTCCTCTATTTTTCTATTAAAATAGTAGTCCGCCTTATCAATCTACAAGTACCGTTACACAAGCTGTGCCATAAAGTTTCTAATGTGTTGTAGTTCACATGGATTTGAACAGCAATGAATATATAACGCCGTTGAATATATTCGACAGATTTAAACATCCTAAGACTTTTCTTTATTGCTTCTGCACCTTCATATCGTTGTCCAGTCAGAAAGTCGCTTTGTTTCAGCTTTTGTAGTACCTCGCTAGGAATTGCCTTCAGTGCTTTTCAGCAGAAACTTAACCTAAGAAATTCTTTACGGACCACAAATATGTTTATTCATTTTCTGTTATATAACTCATTTAAATTTCTTTGATTATTATTTTGTCCTTCATCCATCCGGCTCCTTCCTTGTCCTTCCATTAACCCCTATTTGTCCCTACTCTCTCTCTATATATATATATATATATATATATATATATATATATATATATATATATATGCTATATATATATATATATATATATACTATATATATATATACTATATATATATATATATATATATATATATATATATATATATATATATATATACACCCTTTGTCTTTTTCAGAGGGTAACACAGGGACTACAGGAAATCTAACTTTAGGCCAGCTGTCCCAAGCCTGTCGCCTTAAGTGTTCCGCAGCCGTTTTAATTCTTGCCCCAGGAGGATAAAACTCCAACTACTTGCGGAGGAGTGAGACCAGTGTCCTCTCGCATGAGAGTCAGCAAGTCAGCCTTGTATATGATTGGTTTCATCTCTCTTTCTCTCTCTCTCCTCTCTCTCCTCACTCATATATATATATATGCAATTATATATATATATATATATATATATATATATATATATCTCATATATATATATATATATGTATATATGTATGTATATGTGCAAATATAATAATAATAATATGTAATAATAATAATAATAATAATAATAATAATATGTGTATGTATGTATGTAATAATAATATGTGAATATGTTCCCTAATAATATGTAATAATAATATGTAATAATATGTATTAATATATATTAAACTCGATAGAGAACATTTGGAACATGGAGTTATTGAGGGATTGAAGTGCTTGAGGTGCTTTTTCATGTTTGTGGCAGTCATGCCCGTACACTGTTGGAATATGTAGATGCTGCCTGCTTGGTGCCACCTACCTGCTACCTGCTTGCTTACTCCAGGCTCACTCCCTCTGAAGCAGGCGACCTCCAGATATTAGTTGACGTTCCACACTTGGGCAGATCAGAAGTCCGTCAGAACAGGTGTATCGAAGTTGCCGTCTAATGTCCGTCAGGTCCAATCAGTTTAAAGTGGTCTTGTGTCGTCATTTGTCATGTAAATACATCTTTATCCTGAAGTGGGAGATGGTACCCAGAACGGAGACGGGACAGCATTACTCTTTTTTGACTGTCCAAAGTTTGGTCTGTGGGGGATGTTTCAGGTGGACGTGCTTAGAGTATGGTGTTATTAGGGTATACGGAGATCGTTCTTTTAGTTAATTGAGTGTGGATGTGTTTGATAATAGAATGTCTAGAGGCAGGGGGAGTGAAGCGTGTTGTATGTGTAAGAATAGTATAAAGTTGGTGTGATTTTTTTTTCTTATTGGTGTACTGGGTAGTCTAGTAAGAGTGATGTACTGTAAAGTTGACAGCCTATCATGTCAAGATGGGCTTTTATAGTTAGGACCATTGTTTCGGTTAGTAAATGATGTGGATGGGTTTGGAGTAAAGGCAGCTTGTTATTATTCTGAGAACTATGTTTTGCAGGGTTCCTAGGTTTTAATTATTGGACTATGATACTGCGAGTGCCCAGGCATAGTTTAGGAAGGAACCTAGGTATTGTCTGTATACTATTGTAGGGGTCTCTTTGTTTTGCTATAATTTGTTCCCTTTAGTGTTTTCATCGCGTTTAATTTATGTGTGGCCCAGGAGGTGATATTGTTTATGTGGAGAGTGAGTGTCATGTGTGTATCGAAAGTTAAGCCTGGGGGCTGGGATGGTGAGTTGTTTGTTAAGTGGGGGTTTATTATTTGAAAGAAAAACTGTTAAATGGATATTTGATTCTTTTCTTTCAGGTGTATGTAATGTGATAGAGGACTTGAGAGGCAATCATTGTTTGTTGATAGCCATTGTTCTAATTCTCTACTAGCTATGTTTATAGAGGGATTTTGAGCTGTTGTTGTTAGGTCGTCTGCATAACTGTTGATAGGGTGATGAGGTAGGTCGTGCATAGAAAGATTAAGGAGTGTTGATGATAGGATATCGCCCTCATGGGGGACTACATTATATAATCTGTATGTACGGGAGGTTTGACGTTCATGTATAACTCTGGCTGTATACGAGCGGATAGGAAATTTGCTGTGATTTTCTTGTCGTTAATGTTTATTCCTGTGTTTAGTACTTTTTCTATTAAGAGGTGACGTATAACTCTATCAAATGCCTTGTTGATATCTATTTTTGCTAGAAGAGTGCGGAAGGGGAGGGTGGAGTTTGGCTGAAACCTGTGAGGATATTTTGTTAAATCGGTTAGTATAGTGGTAGTGTGAAATGTTTTGGCCTAGAACCGTGTATATCAGAGGGGATAGAAGTGGAAATTCTATTTAGGATCAATCCACTCTTATATCATTTATTCGGATTCACTCAGCTCCATATCCAGGCGCTTAAAGCCTCCTATTCTAAACACACAATAGTATCCGCTGTACAACAATTTTTTCGGCTGCTCCACTCTCGCAAGAAACAAATTAGACTCTGTTGGACGCCCTCTCACGAAGGGGTCACTGGCAGCGAAATCATTGACAGAGAGGCCAGAATGGCGGCCTCTTTTCGTTGCTGCTCTAGATACCTTCCATCAACTGATTATTATCCTGCTCTCCTACAAGGCTTCTGATCAAACTGACACGAGTGCTGGGCGAATGATCAGGGAGGGGTGAAACATAGAAATACAAGGCCGAATATTAGTGAATAGTCCTCCTCTCACCGACGAAATCGTTTGCACGAGATAATGCTTGCACGCCTCCTCATTGGTCACACTATCATCACTCACAGCCACTACATGTCACGGGATCCTCCTCACACCTGCAAATTTTGCCATTGCCATACCCCGCAATCTGTTCACCACATCTTCATTGATTGTCCTCAACTGAACTCCATTCGCCATCATCATTTTCCTATTCTATGGTCCATAACACCTTCTAAAAGGATACCCCACATCTTGTCTGAATTCTCCCACTACAATAGTAACTCTATTTTCTATTACCTTCAGGAATTAAATTTTCTTCCCAATATATAAATTTATAATGTAATATAAGGACAAAATATAGTGTAAGCACATCTTTTTATTTATTTTTTGAAATAAAACTGAATTATGCAGTTCTTATTTAATGTTACTGAATGTTCATTTCGCCATTCAAATGTTCTTTTGTGACGTATTTTAAATAAATATGATCCAGGACCCACTCATGGAGTTGAGTATTCCGCCCATTGTGGGCCATTGTGGGTCCTGTACATAAATTAAAAAAAAAAACTATCCACTTTGATCTTTTCTTTTTGCTGGAAATGAGCGCTTATTCAACCTGTGCCAAAAGAAGGGGACCCTGAATGTGCCAAAAGAGGGGGGACCCTGTGCCAAAAGAGGGGGGACCCATCTCAACCCTCTAACTACCGCCCTATTGCTTTAACCGTAGTTCTTTTTAAAGTTTTCGAATCTTTCCCCCAACAGGAAGATTTGGAAACATCTTATTTCTCCTAATCTAATCTCTTCGCCAGTAATCTACTGGTAATCTCCATTCTCTTCTCTCCGATTTTTGGTATTTTGTTATTTAGCATTTTGAGGAATCATTTTCCGTTGCGCAAAACATATCGAAAACATTCGATAGAGTCTGGCACAAATCTTTCTCTCTGATTTCCTTTCCGGTCGTTCTTTATCAGCTATTGTAGGTGGCCACCTTTTATCTTTTAAATTAATTAATAGTGGTGTTCCTCAATGTACTGCCCTATTCCCCAAATCTTTTTCTTCTTTTTATTAATGATCTCTGTCATTTCGTCTCTTATCCACTCCTATGCTGATGACTCCACCCTTCATCACTCCTTCTAAATTTGGGATTCGTCCCACTTAACAGCAGTTAAAGTATGCAATGATGGTGACCTTGAATTGTAGCTGACCTTTCATTTTTCTCATACCTTAAATTGGGGAAAGAAAATATGGTAGTGTTCAATTACTCAAAAACTCAGTTCCTCTATCTTTAAACTCCGACATAATCTTCCACATAATTATAATATCTTTATCGAAAACGCACAATTCAAACCTTTCTCTGTTCTTAATATTTTTGACGTTTCCTTTTCTCGTAACCTTAATCATAAGTATCACTCTTTACTTTTCTTTCTAAACAAGCTTCAAAAGAGGTTCGGTGTTTTGAGGCGTCTTCGAAGCTCCTTCTCACCAATCAGAGTTGCTTGTCCTATAAATGGGGGCGTTCGCCCTTTGTGTGAAGTACGCATCTGGGGAGGTTCCAAACAAAATGTTCTCCTATTTGTAAGGTGCGGTCTAAGGATTTTCGACTTGTTGACTCTCCTACTCTCACTAACTCTCCAATCTCTTTTTGACCTTCGAACTGTTGACTCTCCTACTCTCGCTATTATATATATATTTATATATATATATATATATATATATATATATATATATATATATATATATATATATATATATATATATATATATATATATATACAGTGGCAACTCGTCTTTATGGGCTATTGGGCTGCAGCCCTCCAAATTAAAAATGCCAGGTATAGGAATTGTGATAGAAATATGAAATTTTGTCCAAGGTAAAGTGATCTGAATTTTTTTTAACAATTTAGTACATAAAAATTAGTAATCAATTAGAGAAAATAACAAAGGAATCCTTTTTCCAACTCCGCGAATTGTGCGTACGATATTTATTTCAATATGTTCAATTAAATAAAATTTGGGCTCTACTTTTTGCGGCCTAAAATAGTAATTTTTATAATTTCTTAAAAATAAGACAAATATAGCAACATACGAAAATAAAGTATTTCCTAAAGTACTTTTTATAATGTTGCCAGTTTAAACTCTATTATTTCATAGCAACAGAGTTTTCATATAAAATTAAAGGTTCATTTTACAGAGTTCCTAGATTTGTCCATGTAATGTCCTTCTTTAACTTGTATAGAAAGTCAGAGACACTAAAGTCAGTTTATTAGCATTTTACGGGGGATAGTTG
>JABUQX010118915.1:0-10000 GCA_015478945.1 Trachelipus rathkii | reverse complement strand
AACAATTTTAACTGAACAATTTTCTATTAACCTTTTCAATACTTATGAACGGGTTCCTATATTAATAAATATAAAACTTTTAAAAAAAAAATAATGATTTTATACTGATTCGTTTACTTAAGGAATTTCACATAAAGTTTGCTCCCATAATTCACTGGTGAGTAAGGAACATTATTTCAACTTTGAGATAATTATAATGGGAATATGGTTACTCTGTTCGACATCATATTATTTTATAATAATAAAAGTTGAAATTCGGATAACCCAGAAATTGATATAATGACAGGGATCTTTTAAAGGTATTAGATTCGTACAATAATAATATATATCCTAATAATATTAATATTAATGAAAATAATAATCCTACATATATATTAACGCCTTAAATGCCAAGTATTCAGGCCATCCGCGAAATATAGAAAAATGTTTTTTTTTTTTTGTCGCAGTAAAAAACTTGGTGCTGAGATTAAAAATAAAGGGGTATTATATATTTTTATATATATTAGTTAGTGATTGTTGATATTAGTGATAATTGGCCATAAAAATACTTATTAGAAAACATTTATTAATATAATATATGTGATATATTTATATGATATATTATAAATTATAAATCAGTATCTTGAAAGATTTTATTCGAGACACTTTAGAACTTATGAAACGAATCTAAAACAAAAGAACCAAAACTATCTACAACAAATCAATTACTAAAAGGAACCTCCGGTTGGTACATTGTTTTTTAATAAATGTTTATTTTCCAAATGTTGTGATCATTGTTTTTTTTTGTTGATAGTTTAATAATTAAAAATTATATTTGTGGCATTAAATCTAAAATATAAATAATATATATAAATTATAACTACTACAGAATAATAACTAAAAAGTTAAATGTAGTGATGATGATTTATTAAAGGTAATTTATGTAAAAAATAAAATAAAATATTATATATAATAACAAGTAAATAACAATACCTAAAATTAAAAAACAAAAAAAAAATAAAAAACATGCTTTATTGTAATAAGAATAAAAACATTGTTTTTATAAAATTAAAAAAAATTAAACATTTGTGTATTATACTTTAAAATGAACTTGTTTTTCTTTTAATTAATTTTTTTTAATTGTCAAAAAATAAAAAATATTCCAAAGTAATAAATTACAAATTCACAAACTGTAAGGTTTTAAAATATATATAAAATTAAACTTATTAGATTCACTAAATACCTTATATTGAGAAGAGAAAGAAGAATTCTTATTTCATTGTCAATAATAAACGTAGTAATGGAAAAACCAAAAAAACTAGATATACGTCAACAGAGATATGAAAATAAATTATTAATAATAAATAATAGAATAAGATAAAATAGAATAATACAGAAATTAGTAATATTAAATAAAAATGAAAATATAATGATTTCACAAATTTAAGAGAATACCTGGAAATACATGCAATTCAGCGATATAACTACAAACCATTATCTTAGCATAATTAATAGAAGGATTATAATAAATCTATTTGCAATTAGCAGAACGCGTAAGAGAACGTTGATTATGTAAGGTAAGTATGAATGTTTTGCAGTGATGAGATTATGTGAATGAACGTAGAATGATTAATGGAGACCATATATGCGAGAGATAGATGATTAGCAACTTTTGCCAAGAAAGATAGCGGTTGCCAAGCTAATACCGTATGAGGGGACTCGAAAACCGAGAAAGATGTAGTAGAGAAACGAGCAAGGAGAGGAGAGGGAGAGGAGAGAAGAGAGAAGAACCGAAAAGAATAAAAGTAACTTAAGTGGGCGAGAAAGGGCATGGAGCGTATTCGATAATCCCTTGATTACAGACCTATAGTAGAGGTAAGAATTACCGATAAGAAGGAACGATAGCGGCGCCTCGACTTGACCAAGTGAGGCCAGGGCGTATGCGCCGGGTCAAAAGGAGGGTGAGTCGAACTTTCTAGAAAAAAAAAAAGAGATAGCAATATAGAGAGATGGAATTTGAGGAAGTAATTAAGTTATATTATGGTAATGGATAAAAATATTATATATATAGAGTAGTGGGTTAATAAAGAATGTATTATGGTAGTCTAATATATAAAGATATCTTAATATAATTGTGAGACATAATATTGTAGTAATTGGAGAGTTAGCTTATATGGATATTATAGTGTAAGATAGTAAGAGTATGTAATAATGAGTATAATATTGATGATTTAATAAATAATTAGTGAATGAGAGAGATTAGTTATAAAGATAAAAAAAAACTCTCTTTCCGTAGGTTACCAATATTAGCTAAATTATGAATAATTAAAACAGTTAGGTCAGAAGAACTTATGAAATTAATGTTTAAATTAAGATTAGATTAATAATTCCATTATGAATATCTAGGTTTCAATGGGGAGCTATTTGTTTCGAAAGAGAATATGTTAACTAAGTAGTTTGATTATTAACGGAAAAAAGTATATAGTAGGAAGAGAAAAAGAAAATTTAACATGTAACGTTTAGGGCTTTAAAGTAAGGGAAGTATTTTGCAAAAATATAGAGTGATAATGAGTAATTGGAAATATGCAATTGCGAATTTAGTATGTAAGGATATAAAGTATTAGTAAGATAATATATAGCATCCTCGTATACTATTAAGGCGAGTAGAGTGTGCAGATGTTATCCTAAGGAAGTATAGAGGAATAAGGGTTGTCATACCAATTACTCACGAGATAGGTCGAGGGTGAGAGTGCGGGAGCCCAAAGTCCCACGTATGAGAACAAAATTGAGCTACTGGGTGGATGTCCATATACATTAGATATGTAACGCGAGCATGAAAAAATGGAGGGAAACTACCTAGTAATACATAATCACTGTGTAAAATCACACAGCAGGAATCAAGGCAACAGTGGCGTAATTTAAAACTCTTATACACAGAGAGAAAAACAAACTATATGAAAAATATTAACATAGAGTAGCGCGATGGATGAACAAAGCGGACCATTAAGCAAGGAACGACGCATTAAGCCGAGCAGGAGGGCTGATGTGTGCAGATGGGCTACGAATGAGACCTGAGTAAAAAACGGGCGGCGGGGTATAAAACGAGGTAAGAAGGGCAGGGTATGTAGAGGCGGTGACAAGAGTGATAATAGGGTATAGCATAAAGTCCCCCCTCAGCCCTACCGGTGAAGTTAACGTATACCTGCAATAATATGAAGATATATATGAAATATAGAGATATATATATAAGAAATTTGAATATTTATATATTAAATAGATATATAGAGAAATAAAGGGATAGATGATAATGATAATGATAGTTATATATATATAATAGAAAAGATATATATAGGATATAATATATGATGTATGGCACAGAGAGATTATTTACCTAAGTGGAAATTATATAAAGAAGAATAAGAGGAGTAATCAGGAGAAATTTTGAGATTTGAGATTTTGAGATATGAGAAAATTTTCTCTGAAATTTAAATAAAAAATATTAAAGTAAAAAAGTATGGATGTAAAGATTGTTTCATCAGCTGCTGAAAGGACAAAAGAAGAAGGGGTTGTAATCAGCACAATGAATGAGACAATGGTATATATGGTGTGGTACAAATGCCGAAAGCTCGTGGAGAATTCCGGAAGATCCTAGGTAATGCGTTGGGTAAAAAAGGGTAGGCCAGGGGCCAATAACTGAGGATAACTAGAAGTGAGAACTATATAAAGATGAAATGACCAGGTAGATAAAGGGGTATAAGGCCAAGCCAAACGGGAGACCGAAACGTGATAAGATATAGAGAGAGTAAGATGATAATGAAAGAATAGAAAGTTAAATAAGTGAATATATATAGGATAATATATATATATAGTAGAAATGAAAAGGTGTAAATAATTTTAGTTTACAGGAAGATTTCACAGCTGATAGAGATGATAAATAGAGTAAAGTTATTAGATAACGGAGCACCACTCGACAGGCAACGAGCGCAGAATTTGCAGCGAAGCGGCAGTGGACTCAGGACGAAGGAACGTATCGGTGCCACATGGCGGCGATATGGTAACGGACAAATTCACATGGGTTGAGACAGCGGAGCAGAAGCCGTGCTCCAGACTAAAGACTGGCAACGCATGCGACTAGTTCTCCTCACGCTACAAGCGTTTAACACAGTTGTGCTCCCCGCACCCCGTGAGACATGCCTCCCTACAAAAGCGTAGTGCGTAATCCCCAACACCAATAACTTTAGACTACGAAGATAAACATAATATTGAAAAAGAATGAATGATAAAAAAAGTACTAGATTTAAGGGCACAAAATGAAGTATACGAAGAAAGTACAGCCAAATTGACTTCTTGAAAGCTTCAACAAAATTTATCTTGTAAAATAGAGATACAATAAAATGCAATTTATTTCTGTGAAATTTTTCTCCTTCGTGGATCATAAAAATGGCAATTTCGTACTGTAGTTGTAAGTCTCAGTAACTAGCCTATAGAATCTAACATGAGAACATGAAGAGAGTATATATAACAGATAGTTAATGATAACGAGAGAATACGTACGAGAGACAATAAGGAAGTAGAAGTGAAGATATACAAGCGGCGCGCGCACGACAGGCAAAGTAGAGGGCGCTGAGCTCGAGGTCCCGCCACCCGCAAGACCGTCGTAGAACTATGGCCACTGAGCGTGCGTCCCGGGCTAAGCGCCGTACCGGTCATACATAGCGTGAGCGCCGGAATAAGGAAGCCAGGTAATAGTAGAGGAGAGAGAAGGATAATGAAGGGATAAAAATAGAGGTAGAGTAATAGAGAAGGAGGTGATAGAGAGTAAGGTAGGGTACAGCTAAGGTAAGACATCCAAGAGATAAGAGATGGTGAATGACCTGGAGGCCGTAAAAAGATGATTAGAGTGTAGACTGAGTGAAGGAGGGTAGTAGAGAGAGAAAACCTATATAATAAAACACATGAGGAGTGGTGAGAGCAAACCAATACTAGGGTAAGGTGAGCAGTATAGGTATATGTATAACTAAAAAATGACCGCAGAAACGAAAGGTAAATAACACACAAAAATTTGTCGTTTGAATAAGTGAATAAGAAGGGGAGCCCTACAGTTAGAGTGAAAAAGAAAGAAAGAGGCTCAATGTAACAAGTTGACATTGAAGCCAGATGAGGCGGGAGAAATAACTTATAGGGTAGTGTGGAAGGTACAAGGGGTATAGTATGGAGCTCCATTAGTTAGCAAAACCGAGAGCATAATACACACCAAAGACGGGTGGTGAGAATAAACAATAGGATATAAATGAATGATAGGTTAGTGGATCTCCACACGGGGGTAGTAGTGTAGAATAGAAAATAATAAAGCAATGAAAGGTGCAAGACCTAAGAGTAATGAGAGGAGATGAAAGGGGAAAGAAAAAGTAAGAGGTGAACAGAAATAAGATACGATAAAGTAATAAGTCATAAGGTGGGGTGCATAAATCAGTATAACAGTAGAATGTGAAGTGAGAGGTACTAGTTAGAAGGGCGAGGGGAAAAATGATACGAATACGGGGAGAAGATAACAAAGGCTCTGGAGAAGAACAGAGAAAGCGTGGGAAAAGAAGAGGTGGAATAAGTAAATAAGGGTGAGTGCACGCTTGAGATAAAGAAAAAAAAGAGAAGATAGGAGAAACTGGTCAAAACGGGTGGATAAAAAAAAGGTAAAAATGAATTTACACATGATGGTAAATTTGAAAACACAAAACATTCATAATATACAGGGAAATTGAGAATCGGTAACAGTTTACAAAAAACAATAATAATGACAATGAGCCTAGAGGGGTGCTGACACAAGGCGTGGGGACGGTTGGATAAATTCCACGACCCCATTTTTTGTATACGTAATAACATAAGTAAACGCAAGAGATTAAGGTAATAAGCAAAGATGACTCAGAGGAACACAACTATCCGATGCAGTAGTGATATAGTGAGGATACATATCGTGCAACGCGCTATAGAGAGATCTACTGACTCTAAGTGATGAAATGTAGCGATGGAATCCTTGTAGTGAGAGAAGTGTAAGAACTCATATATCCCGCTGCATTAACACTCGTATCTCATGATCACTAACATAGCACAGTATGAATTTCTTATATAAGAGGTCTCATACAGAGATAGTTACATACGTGAAGAGATCAGTGTTTTACAGAATTTTAATTTATTCGATCAAATATACGTGCCCTTCTTCTATTT
Organism: Trachelipus rathkii; assembly: GCA_015478945.1. NCBI lineage: Eukaryota > Metazoa > Arthropoda > Malacostraca > Isopoda > Trachelipodidae > Trachelipus > Trachelipus rathkii. The sequence continues at coordinate 3,799 of JABUQX010118915.1, read as the reverse complement.
AACTTCGGCACGTTTTACATTTAATCATTCATCTGTGAAATGGAGACATATATTGGATGCGCAATATGCTATTTATATACATATCGTTAACAAATTTTTATATGATTCATATATTTAAAAATTAATATATTGTAATTAAGCGCATAATTAGTAAAGTTATTTAAGCAATTGATGACTCTTATATATATAGATAGTATTAGATATAATATAATATATATAACGAAATTTGGAAACAAATATTTTATTGGAAATGATTAAGAATTAATATATTAAAATATTAATAATATGAATATAATTAATTAATATGAATTTAATATAACTATATATATTGAAATATAATTAATTATAAGTTATATATATAGATGAGTATAAATAAATTAATAGATAATAATATAAGAAGAGAATATATATATATATATAAATAATATAAATAAATTAATAAATAATTTTAAATTTATATATATATAAATGTAAACATAATACTAGTAGTTAATCAGTTAGTAGTCATATGTATACTTTTGATATCAAATTTAACAATTCAGATTAAAAATAATAATTATATTACGATATTTATTATTTCTAATGAAATAATAATAATTATAATATTAAATTATATAAGATAAAATAATAATATATATAAGTAATATTAATTATAAATAATTTAATATTATAATATAAATATATATTAAATTAAAGATTGATATATGAGAAATATATAAATTTATAAGGATTGGAGATGAAAGTGATAGTGGGAATGGTAGTTAGTTAGAGAAAACTCTGTGTCAATAGCTGTACTCTAATTATTTTGCATGGAGTAAGATTATATAAAATTATGAAAGTAATAAATAAATTATAGATTAATAATTTAAACCACTTACGATTAAGTAATAAACGTTTCTATTACATAATTCACTGTATTATTAATTAAAGATAGAAATAAATTATAATAAATTATAAAAGATAGATAGATAGTATATATTGTAATTAATAAACTAATAAAATTGTATAAATATATAGATGAAGATAAGAGATAATATAAATATAAGAATAAGTGAATAATAATATATAGTAGAATAAGGTGGTATAAGTGAGTAGAGACTGAGATGATCTAAATAGCAGGGGCAGTAACAGGACTCTAAAGCTTAGCTGCTTTATCATAATCATCTCTCTCAGCATATAAAGTATAATTATCTAATATGATAGTCACCATAATTTACCTGTGAGTACGATCAATCAATACGATTTACATAATTTAATGTAAATAATATTATTTAGTATATAGTATACAGTGATAGCACCCTGCTGGATTATTAGATGAGATAGATAGAATAATTTATAGATATATAATGTAGTAAATTATATAATATATAATATTCATATATATATAGATATATAATTTAAATTAAGACTAATATATATATATTATATAATTATTAATATTATAGATTAAGATATATATATATTATAATATAGATATATAAGTATATAGAATTAGATAAGTTAATTATTATATATAGGGTTAAAAAGGTGACATAATATATTCGAGCCTTACATTATATATATATAGATATTAATTAATAAGTATTAATAGTATTAATTATATATATTAATTAAGTTATAATATATAATTATATTTATATATAAAATTATTAATATAATTTTATAATAATATATATAATATAGATAATAAATAAATAACTAATATATATATATTATATTATATAAATAGTATTAAATATATATTATAGTATATATATAATTAGATAATATTAATATATATATCTAAGTATATATATAATATATATTAATATATTATATTATATATATTAAAGTGGTATTATAATAATTACGATATTATTATTATTCCTCAATATGTATTTATAAAATATACAATTTTATGAATAAGGATTAAATATTGATTAGTCTGCGAGGTAAGTCAATGAAGTATGTATTTCTCTACGTAGTTACAACATTATTAATTTTGCACGTCAAAAAGAATTTTGGGAATTAATTTTAGTAATAGAATAAATAATATATAATATATATTATACTATCTAATTTTATTTAATTCGCTTCTAGTACTAGATAATTTGGTACCTTATCATTAATTAATACTCTATTAACTAAGATTGATCTAGTATCATTATTATATAGATTATTATCATATGATAGAATGTATATAGTATAGTAAGAAGATATATATAAATATTAGTATAAGAGTATTGAGATATATATATAGAGTTAATATATATATTAATATTAATTATATATATAATATTAATATATATATAACAGTATATATAATATATATTATATTTAAGTTATATATAATATATTATAGATAATATATATATGATATATGATATTAAATATTTAATATATATTAGAATATATATATAATATATATAATATTAATTATATATATATAATAGATAGTATAAATATATAATTAGTATATATATATGTAACGCGGATAGTATTACCATGTCCCAATTATTTAAATCTCCTTTTATTAATATTATATTATTTATAACATAAATATATAATATATATATTATATAATTATATATGAAAATTTATTAATTAATATATATAAATAATATAAATATATTATATATATAATATATATTAGTAAATATTGTTGATATATCATTTATTGGCAACGTTCATGTAGAACTGTTGTAGTGGAGCCGATAAATAATGAGAGGCTATATCTCTATTAATCTATAGCTCGTTTACCACTCAGATCGTTTTATACTGGAGTATATATAAGTACTGAATTAAATTATTAGGTAGACGTGTCTTATAGTTACTTAACTAAATATGTAAGAAACTTCCCATCATTCTCGTCAGTATTAGGTATCCTAGCCTAGAACAGATTCCAGGTAGAGTAAGACACATGACCTTTTACTGTGGAGTATGTAAGGTATACGTATTATATATCATAGTATTTATATATAATATATATAAATATTAATTAATAAACCTTAATAATATTTATAATTAGAGGTCTGTTTGAATAGGAGGTTTTGAGGTGATGTACCATGATATTAGCTGTTATAATTTAAAGAAGCTGTCCAGTAAAAAGACAATTTATAAAAAAAAAATATTTTTATAGAAAAAAAAAAAAATAATAAAATAATAAATAATAAAACTATCTTAGAAAATACATGGTCACTCCAACAGCCTTATATGAAAAGCAATAATAAAAAGGTATAAAATAAACAGTTACCAATAGTCTTACTTATATGATAGTTGACCAACTACAAAGACATCATTAAAACGAAGACAAATCATTAAACATATTACAAGTTTACAAATTACATACGTGATAATTAATAAAAATAGGATACATATAATATAATAATGGAATTATACTAGAATATTAGTTATATATTAATAATATATATTAGCAATGAATAGCATATATTATGATAATATATATATTAATGAATATTAATATTATCTAATATATAATATATTATTTATGTATATATATTATAATGAGTATATAATATTATAAGAGTAATATTAATATTATTTGATATAATTAATATATAGATTAAATATAATTATTATATTTATATAATATATTTATATATTATATTTAGATTATAGATATTATAAATATTTAATTATATATATATATATAGAGTATTATATAATTATAAATATAATGATATATATATTAGTATAATATATTAAATATAATATAATTATATGGAAATAATTATATATAATTAATATATAAAGATAGGTATATTAATAATATACGAATATTATTAATATTAATAGATAA
>JABUQX010118914.1:0-24942 GCA_015478945.1 Trachelipus rathkii | reverse complement strand
CTGTGTCTAGCACATGAGTTGTGTGTTGATGTTAGTAACTCCAGCACTTGTCTTCGCTGCGGTGCTCCTTCTTCCTGCCAACTTGTTCTGTGGAGATTCTCTCCATCTTCTGTTGTTTCAGTTACTCAATAAATCTTCCCTCACTAAGCGGCCTGCGTCTGTGGCTCATTGCGTAATGTTGCGTAGGACGAATATTTGAACGTTAAAACAACCCCCTCCTTGATTGACTCTGCCACAGTCATCGGCAGGTGGTCAAGCTAAAAAATATAACTATATATACTATTTATATATATATAATATACTATATCATATTATATAATATATCCGTATTTTTAGTCGAACTATATATATTATATATATATATATAACATTATATATTATATATGATTTATATATAAATATGTAGATAATAAATATTAAACTTATAAATAATAATATATATATACTATAATAATATAATATATAATTATATAATATTAATATATATTAATTAATTATATAATATATATATATCATATATCATATACAATATATAATAATATTATATATATATATATAATTATTTATATATAATAATTATATATATAGATATTTGGGGAAATTGCTTTTATTATATATTATAGTATTATATATATAATTATATACTATTATTATATATATCTACTTATATATAATTATATATATATAACTATATATATATAATACTATTATTATCTCATCATATATATTATATATATATTAATTCCTTCATAAACAACTCCCAAGGGCACAGGGGGGGGGCTTTCCGCCCTGCAGGACCAGCATCTTCATCTGTCTGGCCCGCAAACGCTTAACCCTAGATCACTTTAGAAAAAAACATTTCTCAGCGAAATGGTTTCCGACGCCAGTCCTCGAAAGTTTAAACCACCTCACACGGTAGGATTTCGCCCTTTCACCAGTGAGGAACTAGCCATCTTCTGTCCATTATTGGCCTCAAAACTCTGTCTTAGCAGAGGAGGAGCTCCCTCCAGAGGATCTTTGCTTCTAGGCCAAAAGATTCTAACTACTGGGTCCAAAGGGGAGTAGAATAACAAGCAAAAGGAAAGGATCGGGTTGGGCTAGGCCCTGTCCTCTCGCCACCTATAACCATGCCCGAAGAAATATCTTCCTATAACGACCTTCGGTCGAAAAATTGCACCACTTCATCTTTGGCGCCCAAATTTCAGTGCAATTTTTATAATTTAAATTCAAAAATTGTTTTTAAATTTAAAAAGAAAAAGCTATAAAAATTTGTTACTTTTAAATCCTCAGCAATTATTGATAACGAATTTATAAAATATTGAAAGAGGAACGAACATAAAAATTTTGATGCTCCTTCTTCACGGTTAAAAAATTAATTTTGTAATGATAAAAGATTTTGATTTTAATTTCACTTTTAATTTTTATTTAATTAATAACAATATTTTCTTCATTTTATCTAAGTTTCTTTCACTAGCTGTAAAATCTAGCCACAATCATGCGAAATACTTTCTTCTTCTCTGAGGCAATATAAACATTAGGAACTGCTAAGCAGATCGTCTGCTTGGAATTTCTGCCTTCTTCTTCAGTCCGTCCCTAGTTGTTGTTCCCATTTCTCCTCCCTGTGCCTTTTGAAGCCGCTTCCATTCTCAGACGACAAGTACGGAATATATATATATAAGATAATATATATATATAAATTATATATATAAATTATTTTATAAGAATAAATACATAATTCTAGAGATAATTAATACATATTATATATTATAATACATATAATATAATATATTAATAATACTATATATATATATATAATATATATATAGTATTATATATAATATTATATATATTGATGTTACCAAAACCTAACATTGTCCATAGAGTTCAAAGTCAAATATTTAATCAAGGAAACATAATCAATTTATTTTGTGTTTCTTATTAATATATATTTATTTTTTATCTTTAGGTATACATAATAAATATATATTATATATATATATATATATAGAGGATATATCTATATATATATATATATATATATAATATATATATGATATATATTAATATATACACTCATATATATATAGTATATGATATGTAGAGATAGGGCATATTGTATAAGCAGTAATTAATGAAACTCGAGAGAGGCGCGGAAAGATTGCAATCCCCATCACCCCTGTATCGTTATTTTTAATAATTTTAAGGTAAAATACATTAAACGTTTGCTGACCTAACCTAAACCTAGCCTAAACCTAACCTAACCTAACCTACCTAACCTAGCCTATAACCAAATTAAACCTAACCTAATATAACGGAGGTCAACTGCTTATGAAATGAATTCCATATATTATAACATATATATAATATGGATAATATTATATATATATATATATAATAGTAATATGGAGTATATGAATAGCTTTATAATATATAATAAATATAATATATATATATAAATGTTAATATATTATATATAATTGGGGAAGAGGTATATTAATTATATAATATATATATATATATAGCCTATATTATTATAATATATATAGAGTGTGGAATTAATGTATTCCACAGTCAAATATGACCTATATCAGCGTGATGTAGTAAATTATAATTAAAGTAGTTAATAATATAACGTAAATAAGTTATATATAATATAAGTTATCAAACCGACTTGTTATATAGTATAGAATAAGGATATATATATGTTATATATCATATATATATTATTAATATGAATATATATATATTTTTAATTTTATTATAATTAATAATACTATATATAAGATATTAATTATATTTATATATATAATATATAATTATATTATATAGTATATATATATATATTATATATAATAATATATATATATAGATAATAAGGTATATATATTATATAATATAGTAATATATATAATTATTAGAATATTATATATATATTAATAATATTAGTTATATATAATTATTAATATAATAAATATAAATATATGATAGAATATATCATATGTGTGTGTAGTGACGAAGCAATAAAGAGATATGTATGTGTGTGTAGGTGCGTGCACGTGTGTATGTGGACTGGTTATTTATGTCGTTGATAGATTGATTGATCAATCAAAAATTAAGAAAATTGAATTGTTGATACTAATCTTTCTGAGAGCAGTTCTGACAAGTTATGAAAATATCTGATATTATATATATATATAATTAAGATATATATATTATATAGATATTAGAATATATATATATAATTATGTTATATAATATATATATAGTAATAAATATAAATATATATTATATAGTATATATAGAATATATATATATTATATATATAATAATATATATCATATAATATATATATTATATATATATATATAGTGGGATAATATAGATATAATCATAGATATATATATACTCATATATCAAGTAAATAGTATATATATTAGTATATATATTATATTATATTTATACTTATATATATATTCTCATCATCGGTCATACATTCATTGAAACCATGCTTAGTATCATAACTCCATCAATAAATCAGATCTATCTCATTGTAAGGTGACGCAACATACACTGAAATAGAAAAGTAGTAAAAGAACGTGATGTAAGTCAAACAAAAGGAAAGCCCCCCCCTCTCCATGCCCTTAAATTGGGGGCTAGTCGGAAAGATAACAGGGTTAAAAAATATCACACCCCTATGGCTTCACAAGACCTGACGGCGTCCTCACACTAGGCATATCGTACAATGAAGGTGGCTTTATCCCTCGGTGCCAGGGCCCACAGCATTCAGACCCCCCTCACAGAACACAGCCATTTATTCCTAATATGCACCTTTCTTCCAGCCTCTCGCAAACTCACATTTCTTTCTTTCAGACATTTCTTTACTGACTCAATCCACTCTTTCTTCTGGTTTCCGAACCGGTCAATTCCCAACAACAATTTACCACTTAAAACATCCTCGCTTAACTAACCGACTCTCATACATCCCTTTCCATATGACCAAACAATCTTATATACACTCCCTCGTTATTTCTGCATCATTTACGCAATTCTTCACATCACACAACTTTCCCTAAACCCCACGTGTCAATTCCTTATTTCCTTAAGAGATTGTCCATCTGAAGAGGATATGCAACCTTTGGATGCTATACCTCTTATTCCAACCATAGTTTCACTTAACTTCTAAACATTAACACCGGTAACAAAACATTTCCACATGCAATTAAACCCTAGCACACCTCAATACCTAGTCTCTTATACTCTTACCGGATTTAATTGCACCCTGCTACCTTCCTACCAATTCACAACTTTCCTACTGAACACTGCATCATCCGTTCCTGTTTCATTCAAACATATATCCCAACCAATGTAAACTAGAGTACTAAAATAGTTCCGAAATGCCCACCCTCCCCCAACGATGACCTACACACCGCGCGACATCACACTCACTCTACTGGTCGATAACCTTAACTCATATGCTTCGTTGACTTTCAAATCCCATTTTTTTTTACACACACTGCCAAACCCCTCTACTAATCACCTCAAACTCCCACAGAAACCCAAATCATCGGGGTACAATAAGCAGGACACCCAACACCTCTCTTTCCATTCTACCAGTTCAAATTAATAACTCTGCTTTGACAACCCCTTGCCTATAATTCTTTCATCATCCTATCGATGCACAAATTAAATAGTCATGGGGCCATAGCACATCCCTGCTTCACCCTGCTATTAATATTAAGCCATTCACTTCTTCTCCACTCTTACACACGGTTCACAATCGACTTATGAACTCTTGAATCTATTCAGAAGCCTATACACCTACATCATATTTCACCAACACCTACCAAGGAGCTTACCTGTTAATCCTGTCATACGTCTGTTGCAAGTGCATAAAACCTAAACACAATTTATTCTTCTTCTCTCTCATTTTCTCAATCATTGGTTTTAATGTAAAGATTTTATCTACATATCCTCTACTATTTCTTAATTCTACCCTTCTCTTCGTCATTCAGTCCCTCAGTCACTAAACGCACTCTTTCAACCAAAATACCATTATATATTTTCCCTACAACCCTCAATATACTAATTCTCCTAAAGATCCTACAGTTCCCCTTATCTCCCTTACCCTTATATAAAGGTACTATAATGCTCCTTCCAATCCTTCGGAACTGTACTATCCATAAACGCTTTGTTACATAACCTCCATATCACTCATCCACTCTTGATAATTTCGCCAGTAATTTCATCTATATCTAATGACTTACCATTCTTCAACTTTCTCACTACTTTTTTCTAGTGTTAAACCCCCCCCCCCCAAAAAACCTCCTCGCTACTAAATTTACTTTATCCTTGCAGAAAAAATTCCCTGGATTTTCGTTAACTGATACACCGTCTAAATAACCCACACATCATATGCATAAATCGAGTGCTCATACTATTAACTTGATAACGTTTTGCTGCAAGATTTTTCTAACAGTGAGTAGTTCCTTCCGGGCTTTCCAGCACTCGTTTTTTATCCATTTTCAACAGTCACGAATAAGAACCATCGCCTATTTATCATTTGTTATTTATCTGATGAAGATTCTCTCTTTAATCTCTTTCTTTATCTATCTTTTCTAGTTTAAAGATTCTCTCTTAATTACTCATTTTCTTTAATCTTTATCGTAAGGTAATGTCATGTACACATTCCGAAGAAGGAAAGAGTTAGGCCTAGAACTGAGAGAAAGAGTGGCGAAGTAGACGGAGCTGCAAAAGGCAGGACGACGGACGAGAAACTAGAAACAAAGAGGAGAAATCCTCTGGAGGTAAAATGTTTCCATTCGCCCTCTCAAACTGGTCCTAATTAACCTATTTATGGTTTCGTGCGCCGCAGAAGGGCCCGCCCTAGTCCCCTCATGTGCAAGCATAGCGTGTAAAAAGGCGTTCTACGCTATTCATCCCTCTCTTCGTATCTATATTAATCGCCCACACCATTTTCTTTGTCTGCATGGACCTCCGATACATATATTGTAGGCTTTTCACACCTTCACCATCTGCTCGCCAGTACACTTCCATTGGCACATAACAGGGGTAGTGATCCCTGCCCCACCCTGGGAACAACCGCCACACAGGGGCGTTATCTATCTTTAATATAAGGTACATATTTACAACCACAAAACATTTGCATCAACCCGTCCGTATACATTCCTACGGGCACAGGCGTGAACCAACCCCGTGCAATTGACCATTTTCGATGTCCCATCTAATAACTGTCTACTCCTAAAAACAGCAATCCGTATCATTATCTTCTCTGTGCACACATAACTCCAACAAGGGCTCCTTACCCTCCTCATATATGCTTTTAATCAAGAGCTACTTGACATCAGACTTCACTCTTGGTGTGGATGCACTTCCCAACTGACACCTTTAATATTCGCAAGCTGTTCTAACACCATACTCCACTAACCTCACACTGCGGCACCCACTCATACCACTACCAGCAAGGTTCCTCACTCTTAAATTACTCCAACCCCGACCACTCCTTACGTCCTGTATTCATCTGGTTTTCTCTCCATCAGGGGCAAGACCCCCTACTAACTTAACCTCGTTTAATACTAAAAACAACAATAAAATGATCCCTAAGACTATTCACATCCAAAACATAACCGCCCCTCAAATCTATAATAACATCCACACGATACTTTCAGAGACTCTCCTATCTTCCCGCCCAACACAACATACCTCATACTCCCTTCACTCGATGACAATCTCTACTTACTACGTAACATTTTGCGTCCGTGTACTACTCACTTCTATAACACCGTAATCCTGCTTCTCCATCACCATTTATTCAATCTATACATTCACTAAACTACGCCAAAGAGGCTAGTGCATACAAATAATGTTCGCCGATTAGATACAAAGTGATCGCTTGAAACGGCAGGATGCAGGTGATTCGACCAACGTGACTGCGCGAGCGCATCCTGAGCTAGCACTCCTCCTCGTAGAAGGGAAAGAAAGAGTGGTAGTGGTTAATGGTCCGGCCAACTCAAACTCTACCCTGTCCATTTTACGACCTTGGCTGGACTTTACACTCACAGAATGTACACTGTGGGAATTTTTTCTCCACACACCCCACACCACCAGCTAAGGTGATATAATGAACAATTGGTATTGTAAGATTCCTGAGCAGAAGTTCTCTTGTTCCGTTTCGTGCAGTAGTAGGTAGCTTTCTTTATGTCTTCTAAGTCTTTCACCCATCGATGTTGCTGCCCTGCGGAATTATTACGGAGGACTATGAGGGTCTACTCCAGGAAAAAGAAGGATTGGTCGCCATACGCGCGTGGGGCAATTGAGCGCCAAGGAAGAGGGGATGAACCAAAATTGAGCTAATTTGGAGTCCGACCCTAGGAGGAGATTGTACCCCGCAATGAATACCACAGCGCAAAGGAAGAACCCAAAGCGGAGAGGTATATGCTCATCTCAGGCTTCGAGTAAATAAGGCGACTACTTCCTCACCATATAGATAATTATATATATAATAATATAATAATAATATATATAGTTAATAAAATGAAATAGTATAGTAATAATATAAAATATATAATATTATGAATAATTAAGTATATATCAGGTGACAGGCTCAGTGGGCCTAGTGTAAGTTTAGCAGTTAGATATGAGTTGGTTTAGGCGCGGAGAAGTATCCACATAATCAGATAGATTTATAAGCAACTTAAAAAGAAACTAAACAATTAGCGGATAGCAGCCATATTTAAAAAATAATTTAAATTATTTAATTAGTTATTAGTTAAAATGATGTATTTTTTGATATTGAAGAAGAGAATAAATATAAATAAGAGAATGTTAAAATTGCAATACAATATGTAATAATACACACACCACAAATGAAGTTTAAATTAGTTTATGGAAGCCAAAGACAGAGCAACAGAAAAAGTCATCAAAAGATTGTTGTTAGCTGGAGGAATACTGTTACGTTCGAAATCGTCAAAACCAATAAAGACTAGTTGGCAGCGCGCCTGAACAAACCACCATCCCCCGTGTCTAAACCCAAGGATTTCAGAATAGACCGGAACAAGAGATGATGATAGCAGAACAACAAGACCGAGTAGTGTGAAGAGAATAATAGGGCGTCGATCAAGAAACCCACTTTAATTATACCTAACATAAACTTAAGTGCTTGGCATATGTGTAAGAAAACAAAAACCGCTGTTTTGGTCTTATAAACTGATGAGATAAAGAAGAGATTTGAAGAGGTTTGAAAAGGTTTGAAGTGAATGTGTAAAGTTCAAAACATTTCCAATACATGTCAAAATAATTTAAAAGCTTTAAAAGAAAAAATACAGAGAAAAATAAGAGAAGAAAAGATTGAAAATTAATAAACTCAAATAATGTTTAATAAAGGGTAATTGTTAAATCAGTCTGGAAACCATTTGGAAGGACATGTAATAAAGAGTGGAAGAAGCCTAGTAAGTTTATCAGAAACTCTTTGGCCTTTATTGAAGAAAACTATATATAAGTATTAAAGATGAAATTAAAAATGCGATAAAGAAGAAATGAAAAAAATAATTAGGATAATATCAGGGCCAGGATATATATTGATTTATATAAAAACTTTTTTTATATAAACAGTCTTTAAGTTGAGAAATCCAAGCATAAAAAGTATAGACAAGAGAGATGAACCTGAAAGTGTGGTGATATTATAGGACCATAATTTAATTTGGGTAGAGGATAATATTGCTGATAATAAGTTATAGTGCAAGAAACGATATGCACTTTCCGGCGCTTATTTGGTGGGAAAAAGTGTGAATTGAGATATTTTTTTAATTAATATAATTAGTGGAATTGAATTATGGAGGGTAAGAGACAGACCTTATTTACTAAAGCCAGAAAACATAACTCAAAGTCACCCTATATATAAATATGATATAAGTAATAATGACGAGTATAGATAATAATAGTAGTATATAAAAAGATGCTGAAAGATAGTAAAGATAATAATATGAAGACATAAGCTGTATGGTAAACATGCATCCGGGTCAAATTCTAAGGTGCTGAGTACTTCAGGATAAATTAAGAAATAGTAAAGGAGACCGAGCCTGAATATATAGAACTAATGTGATAGCTGGTTCAAATGTATAATCACCCCCAGACTTACCTAGCGAGACCGAATATAATAATAGATAATAATGAAAAAATAATAAAAGAATGAGGATCCTCACCTAGATATAGGTACTAACACAGGCTAGCCCTTGACCGGCCAAACGGCACTTGACCCTGTAACGGCCGGAAGACGCACACTGTGTGTGGTGTGATTTTGGCCAAGACAATTGCCGATGGAAAACCGCGATCAGTGCAAAGATATTTATTATAATCGTGGGTTCGGCGCCGCAGGGGGTTGGCCGCCCTGAGAATCTCGGTCCGCACAAGATCCGAACCCGGGCCACATCCCGCCAGCAATTATTTTCAACGCCAATTCGCAACTAGATGACCAAGGGTTGGCGAAGTGTGAAAAGACACGAAAAGTTAGCAGAAGGACCCCCCCCGCAAATCTATTTTTTTTTTTCCCATGATTAATTAGCAAAATCTTAAACCTTGACAAATTAAGATGAAAAAGAATTGCAACCGCAACTTTAAAAAATATAGAGAAAAAAATAAAACATTTAATTCTATTCTGGTTGTGAAAATTTGTATATCAAAAGACTCGTAACAGAGTTTTAAACTGTGATGAGAGGAAGAGAATGACAGTAATGTAACCAGTCTCGTAATTCATTTGATATTAGCGGCTAGCAAAGTTATAATAGTCGAATAAAAAGTTACAATCTCCCAGTTACGAACTGAAACTAGGTTGTGTTTTTTGTGTCCGTTCGTAATACCAATGGATCGTTTCTTGACGAAAAAAGTATTGTTAAAAAATATTTCCGGTTCCCTTTCCGCCATTTTATAAACAAAATCAATTAGGAATATGTCAGGTAAGAATGTCGCTACTGTTAGTGTAAGCTTTGCTAATGCTAGAAGTGAAAACTGTAGGAAGTCGATCACAAAACGGTGCCCTTGGCCTTACACTACAAGGAATTTCTGGTTCGAGTTTGTAAGCTCAACGAAGAACAACAGGGTGCTCGATATATAGGATATTTAAAATGTATTAGGTGTTTACCGCACAAACAGGTACTCCATATATGTCTGAAGCAAAGGTACATCAGAAAAATAAGAATCCTCCGACGGCTCTAGACAGTCTGCGATCACATATTACAAGCATACATGGAGAGGTAAAGAAACTATTCTTAGATAAACTAGCATATATTTTGTGATCACACACTAACAAACACACACACACACACACACATAATAGAAAGATTAAATAAGATGAAAAATAAGAACTAATAGTAAATAATAATGAGAGAATGTCAATAATATAAATTAGGAATATACTGATAATTAAATTAATAACTAAAATATATAAAAAATAATATATATAATATAATATTATAAATATAGATATATTATATACTGTATACAATAGGTACATAAGATAATAATAAATATGAAATATATATGAATAAATGATAATAGTAATAATATAGTATAATATAAAATATAATATATATATATATGGAATGATTTAATATAATAATTAGGTATATATTATATAGTATAAATAGATATATGTTGCATTGTATTAAATATATTTATTATAAAATATATACATGAGATATATATATATATAATATGGATGAAAATAATGATAATATATAGTATAATTATATGAAAAAAGGATTAAAAAGAATAAATTGAATTAATAATAGATGATAATAAATAATAAGATAGTATAAAGAGTAAATAGAATTAGGAATAAGACATAATAAAATAGAAAATAATAAATTGAATGAAAAAAATAATATATAAGATTAATAAGATAATTAAAATAACTATAAATATATAGTATAAATATAAATAGTAAAATATAATATATATAGGAAAGAAATGTTGTGATATGAGAGTAAAATATATATAGTAAATATATAGTATATTAATGAAATAAAAATGTAATAATATGAAGATAGAGTATAATATATACTGATAACTAATAAGTGAGACTATATATATAATAATTAAATTAAATTATGATGTTAAAATTGTCATTATTTATCATCAGAGTGAGAAAGGCAATATATATCTAATCGTGTATAATAGATAAAAAGTATAGTTGTTACATAATTATTACAAGGATAAAAGGGCAAGTTTGGAGACTCGTCGACAATAAGAAAGATAATTTATTTATAGTATCTGTGAAGACATAGCAAAAGGTTGATATTTGCGGTTGCGAATTGCGGTTCCGCGACCGCAATTCACGGTCTACCGCAATTGCGTTTGCGGTTGCAATCGCAATTATTTTTTACGAATTGCGATTGCGATTTCGATTGCGCCGCAATTATTAGGTTCTTCCTCTTGTTCTCTGTATATATTTCTATTGATAAGAGAAAAAACAAGTTCACAGTTACTTCAGTCATTACAAGGTAAGTAACAAAAAAAATAAAAAATTTAAAAAAGTTTACTATTATATTATATAATATATATATATATCATATATATATTATATATAGATATATATATATATATATATAATATATATATATTATTTATATAATACTAGATATATATATAATATATATATATATTATATATATATATACGTATTTATATAAGTGGCATGTGTGAAATTTCAGATGCAACCACCTATAATTTTTACGACGAGCCGCCCCTGATTATATATAATATATAGTAATATATATATATATTATATATATTACTATATATTAATATATATATACCTATATAAGTATAATATATATATATATATATATATATATATATATATAAGTATATATATATATTATATATATTATATATATATTATAATGGCGAACAAGCATTCTATCATCCCATGGAGGTCCCAAGGCCGGAAGCGAAAAGATTAGGATTCACAAGACAGTCCTAAAAAGCCGGTGTAGTAAAAACAAATATCCACTTGCATTTCTCTAATAATAGTCTTGGAAGCAATTGTGTGTATGTGTGCGTATGTATGTGTGCGTGTGCATGCATGTGTGAGATGAAACGTGGTGTGTGTGTGAGTGTGTATCCTTAAATGAATTGTCAACAATCGATTAAGTTTTCTTATCGAACCTGTCAAAAGGTGGAGAGAGCAAACACTTAATCAAGAAATTGTTGAAATAATCAATTCTTGAAGTTAAGTACAAGGACTGACCTTGCAGCCACAACGTAATTATTTTAATAATAATAATAATAATAATAATAATAATAATAATAATAATAATAATAATAATAATAATAATAATAATAATAATAATAATAATAATAATAATAATAATAATAATAATAATAATAATAATAATAATAATTCAGTAGCTTTTCGTTATAAATTCTCATGTTATAATGAAGTATAGGATTTCGCATAACCTAACCTAAATTAACCTAACCTAACCTAACCTAAAGAATTCAATGGGAAAATAAATAGAAAAAGAACCATTGATAACATATACATATATATATATATATATATATATATATTATATAGTATATCATATATAATATTATATATATATATAATATATATACTAAATATATATATAGTATACTATATATCCCATTCTTCTTTGCGTGGGCAAAATACGCTTTAATTCACAGGGGATCTGGTGGGGAAAATATACAAATCGAACCATCATGTTCCAATTCATGTGTCACCGGGAAAAACAAGCAATTTCCCAAATATATATAATATATATATTATATATATATTATGATATATACTATATATATATATATATTAATATATATATATATATAATATATTATATATATATATTATATATATATATATAATATACTATATATATATTTATATATATATTATTATATATATATATATACTATTATATATATATATATATATATATATTATATATATTATATATAATATATATAATATATATATACTATATATATATATATTATATATACGATATATATTTACACTTGACACCGCCGATCACGGGCAGAGCCCTATTCAAGGAGGGGTGTTTAACGTTCTCAAATATTCATCTAACGCAAATTACGCAGATGAGCACAGACGCAGGCCTTAAAGTGAGGGAGATTAAATTGAGTAAGAAACACAGAAGATGGAAGAGAATTCCACAGAACAGAGTTGGCAGGAAAGAAGGAAGCACCGCAGCGAACAAGTCTGGAGTTACTAATATCAACACAAAACTCATGTGCTGACACAGCACCCCTTGTGCTTCGT
This sequence comes from Trachelipus rathkii, assembly GCA_015478945.1. Classification (NCBI taxonomy): domain Eukaryota; kingdom Metazoa; phylum Arthropoda; class Malacostraca; order Isopoda; family Trachelipodidae; genus Trachelipus; species Trachelipus rathkii. The sequence goes on along the minus strand of JABUQX010118914.1, from coordinate 11,627 downwards.
GGGCGTCCTAAAGGTGTGTTACTCCAATATATAATATTTATATATATGGGCGTGTGTGTGTGCGCTTGTGCTTATGCTTGTGACCCCCGCCTTGTGTATGTGTGATAGATATGCATACAATGCTTATAAAGGAATTAACGAAACCATTGTTTTCCTGCATAAAAAAAAGTCATGGTCATTCCCTATATTTTTATTGCAAAAACAATGAAATTATTTGACAATACAATTGCAACAAAAAAATTTTTTTTATTCTTATTATTATTATTTTTAATATTTGTTTTCTTTTCTTTCTTTTAATTTTCTTTCTTTCTTTTTCTTTATTTTTATACTTTTAAGTTCTTTTATACAATATCTTGAGGATTATTCACACGCCCCACAACACACACACACCACACACACACAACACACATAATATATCTATATATATATATATATATATATATCATATAATAATATAATATACTATATATATATATATATATATATATATATATATATATATATATATTATATATATATATAATATATTATATATTTTTTTTTTTTTTTTTTTATAGACTGTTCTTTATATCTCCACTCTTACTATATATATAATATATATATATATATATATATATATATATTATATATATTATATACTATAGTATATATATCATATATATATATATATAATAGAAGCCTTTATAGAGAATCTTGCTAATAATTTAGAAGGAAAGTCACTATTTAATAAATTTACTTAAGCACAAATTTTCGTTTTTTTTTTCTGAACCTCAATCAGGATATATATATATTACAAAAACTGAAAATTTACCTTAAATAAGGTAAATTTTGGTAAGCCTAAAATTAAATTTAATATTAACGATAGAAATCTAAAAAGTAATTTATGTTTTTAGATTTAAGATTTAATAGAAATATTAGTGGAGTTTAAAATGTTATATAGAGTGGGATTGATATTGATTTCGTCTATATTACTATTAACATATTGGTTGTTAAGGATGTAGTAGGATTCGAATAATTTTCTTCTGTGTAAAACTTTTGAATGTATGAGAGAGGTCATGTTGTTAATGTCAAAAGTTTGTATTGTGTATTTTTTTTTTTTTGTATGGCACGACGTAATGTGAGGGCAGAATTTTGGGGTTGTCAGGGGTAAGGTCATGTTTGTGTTTGTACAGTCTACGGTTAAAATCATGTGTTTCTCCGATGTATAAGGAGTTACAATGAAGGCAAGGGATTTTTATAAACACATTGAGGTGATGTTAGTGGCGTCGATTGTATGTTGGGGTCTAAAGGATAGCTTTGAGAGGGTAAATTTCCTTGAAGAGGTGAGTTTTAAATATATTGGGTAAGATGTATTTTAATTGTTTAAAGGAATCTTAGGTATGGGTAAGAAAGAGTTTTAATTAGAGAGGTTTTTCTGGTGAAGCTTGGATAAAGGATTTTTGCTTTTTTTAAGGGCGCGTTGTATAATGAAATGAGGGTAAAAAGTTTGTTAAAAATAGAGAAAAGGTAGATTAATTTCAGTTGTAGAAGAGGGAGAGCATATTCATAGAGCTCTGAGAAATAAGGAAGAAAGTGTCCTATTTTTGTGTTGGTTATTTATACACTGAAAAACCAATATATGCTAACGTTGGTTGTAGGGAGGTTTGCGGTAAACAGAGGATTGGAGGGTAGAGAGATTATTGCCCGACGCAGGTTATAATAATAATCAAGAATGTTATGCTTTATATTTTTAGAAGTTTCAATAGTGAATCTAATGTTAGGGTTAATAGAAAGTGTTGAGGAAATCAAGTATATTATGTGGATTAATGTTGGAGGGAATAGATGCCAAAAAATGTCATCCACATATATGTACCAAGTAACATTAGTGAGAATTTGGTTAGGGAATATATAATAAATTTCAAGAGGTTCCATGTAAATATTACTTAGGACAGGAGGAAAGGGGAGAACCATTATTACTAAGACCAGATTTTTGTTTCAGAAAAGTGTTATTAAATCGAGGAAAAAGTTGTGCTTCTAGGGTAAGGTTAGGATAGTTGATTTTAAAATAATCAAAGGAAATGGTAATATGGAGAAATTGTTTTTCATCAATAAAAAACGTGTTAGGGGTGAAAGGGTAAAAGGGACAGGTACGGAGGTGAAGAGTATGCTTTCGACATACTGAGAGTTCTAGCGGAGAAGCTAGCTGTATAAAAAAGCACACAGCTAGTTGACTATTTCAAGCCAATATGAAAACGAAACCACATTAAAGGAAGAGGAATGTGTTTATAAACGTTAGTAATTAGTAATTACTCCTTCATTATCTGGGTTATCGAATTGATGAGTCGTAATTTTCAGAAGAATTTGACCTAATAACCCTTAAAAACGTGCGTCTCAAGCAAACATATAAGCGGTTGTAAATTTTTTTAATTTCTCCAAAGATTTAGGGGGGGCAAGTGCCCCCCTGCCCCCCCCTGCCCCCCCTGCCTACGCCCATGAAACCCTATTATATACATCATGTTTGGTAATAATCATGGGGGTTTTTTGAAGCAGTTTTTTTTTTTTAATGAAATTACTATTTTTTTTTTTTTTTTTTAGGAAAATAAGTCACGTTCATTTCGAATGTATTTCGCATGATCTGTGAATTGTTAATAAATTGTAAAGCCAGAACATACAGTAAAAGAAATACAAATTTGCGCTGTTCAAGGAAATCAAAATCCTTGCAATGAAACAAGAAACGACGAAATTACTGAAAAGTAGGGCCAATTTTGCCTAGGGACTATTGGGTGATGAATTTTAAATTTCCGCAATAATCTATTTTCACATTTTGTATTTTTTTCGGACATCCAATTTTTATTAAACCAGGGAGAAGATTAAAATTTTTTTACCTTTGTTAAAGTTGGTAAAACTAAGAAATACATTTTATGATCCAAGGGAAAATCAGAAATACGAGATTTTGATTTATTTTAAATAAATTTGTGATTTTCATAAAGTCAATTTTGTGCAACTTTTTATTGTCTTAAAACTAATATTATAGTTTTTTTTTTCAGTTTCAAAATTAATTTTTATTGGACTTCTAGTTTAAATATTTTTCGATTAGACATTTTATGAGGAGTAAAGGTGAAAAGCTAAAGCAAAGTAACAGAAGAGTAAAATGCACAGCAGGCGCTGTATGCATGGCCAGACCGCGGTTGAATGAAGCGGCGTCACTCAAAACATGGCGCGCTGGCGCGCGGAGTAAGTGAGATGATATGTGAATATAATGATAGAAATAATAACTATAGGAAGATAATAACGTGCTGTAGATTAAACGTTAATATATAAACATATTCTGTTGTGTGCCATTCCGAGATGGATCATAATTATTTTTTATTGCTCCCTGGTTTAGAAAGATAAAAGGGCCTTTTTTTTCTACTTAATTTTTAATTTAAAAGCATTGAAGAAGTGGGTAATATACGTAAATATTAAATAAATAATATTAAAAAATTAAATATTAAAGTAATGAAAATTTAACAATATAAAATGTAATGTGTTATTATTTATATATTAGAAGTGGAGAAAACAAATTGTCCGAAAGAATGTATATAATAAAAATAGAAAACTTATATTTTAAGGGTAACTTTCCTATATTTGTGTGGAATGTACAGTAGATATACAGGAATCTAATGAATTATGAAACTAATGAATGTTTTATTGGTTATTTTATTATGTATATATGGTGAATAGAAGAATGTGAGACATGAAAATCACTTGTATGGAAAAAGAGAAATGGGAGTGAGATCGTATTATTATTATTAACTATAAAAAAAAAAAAAAAAAAAAATTAAATTCCAAATAAAATAAGCGTATCGAACAAATTAACCAAGGGATATATATATATATCAGATAGGATAGTATAATATATATATATAGAGTAATACTATATGAGATATATATATAAGTATATAGTAATTTTATTATATATATATATATGATGAAATATATATATATATAGTATATATATATATATAGTAATAATATTATATATATATGAAATAGTAATAATCAGGGAAGACTATAATAGAGTAGTGATAATATATATAGTGATATTCAAATTACAGCAAACACTGATTAAATTTAATATTGATCGAGTTCTTTAACATAATTAATTTTGTCAACCGTGAAAGAAATTTTATAATATGTAATTAGCAACTAAAAATATTTAGACACTTTAAATATATCTAAATGTAGTTAAACTTATTTTAGATAAGATTTCAACATATATATCTTACAGTTGGTTTCAGCTAATTTATAATGACCTATACAGACAAGTGTTCACCAAAAATTCGTTTTGAATGGTTTACTGAGGTCTCTCTATACAGCTCTGAAGATTTTGATTCAGACGTGGTGAGAGAGATGACCGCAACGCTACGGGTTCTGTGTTTCGGAGGAAGAGATGTGCTGGGCGGCGGTATGCGGTGCGGTGCGAAAAAAGGCGAGAAGGTGCCACATGCGCTTGCCCACCCTCTTGTCATGCGCTCATGAGATAACTAAATATCTTCGTATATAGCATTGTAAAATAAGTTTACTATAGAACATGATTTTTTTTATTGCGCTGATGCGTGCGGTATTTAGTTTATATAGATAGTAGAGTTTATAGCTAAGAGACTCAGGCGATGAAACACATCTGGAGTATAGTTAATTTTATTTTGAATTAATAATAATAATGAATAAATAATATAATTAATAATAATAATAAATAATAATAAGAATAATTGAATAATAATAAAGAAATAATATATAATAATAATAATAATAATAATAAGTTAATAATAATAATAATAATAATAATAATACAATGTAAAAATTACAGTGTCAAGAAAAAGGGTACAGTAATTCGAGTGAATATCATATATTGTCTTTGTAAACAATGAAAGAACGGTCACTAATATATTAACATATATTAACACTATAAATATATATATAGATAGTAATAATAAGTAATAGTAAGAAATAATAACTACTACTACTAATTAAAACCGTAAAGGAATGTAAGTGATCTAGCTTACGTTATAGTAATATATATATATATATATATGATAATATATATATAGATTATATATGAGTTAAATAATTAATATTAATAATAATATTAATGAGATGATATAATGAATAAATAATAATGGAATAAATAATAATAATAATAATAATAATAATAAATAATAATAATATAATACAGATGTAAAAGAGTTAGACATAGTAGGTCGAAGAGAAAGCGGGTACAGTGAGATTCGAGATGAATATGTATCATGATTGTCTTGTTAAACAATTGGAAAAAACGAGCTCAACGAAGAGAGAGAGTAAGGATATAGATAGATAGAGAGATTATCTCTCAAGTAATAATAAGGTCTATGAGATAGAGATATAGAGAGATATTAGATATATTAATATATAGGAGATAAGAGAGAGGAAAGAGACGAGGAGTCAATAGAGAGTGAAGTAATAGAGATAAGAGAATGAGATGAATGAGAGTAATGATAATGAGATATGAGGCATGAGTGATATATAGGAGATGTATAATAGATATATAATAGACCATTAGGAGAGAGAAGACGACGAGGACTGAAGAAAGGTAAGAGCGAGTGTAATGATATAAGTTATGCAGACTTCCCGAGGGAATAAAACGTTGTATAACAATAAAAACTTTGTTCAACATATTTATCTTCAGGCAAAGGAAAAATATAAAATTCATTCTACGTAAAAAAAAACTCACCTAAACCAGTAGTATTTCTTAAAATTATAGTTAACAAATTATCAATTGTCAAAATTTTCATTGATATTAAAATTATTTACATTTTTAATAAAAACTGATTCTAAAAATTTTCTTATATTTAAATCTACTTTAAAAATTATTTCTGAATTGTTTAAATGTATTTGGACATTTTGTATTGTGGACTATCTTTCCTGTCAACGATATAGGGTAGTCCCCACAGATTTTCTTAGCCAATAAGTAGATCTATGTCGTAAGTGATTATTCCTTATACCATAGACAAAGGGACAAGTATTTTTAGTATAATTATACGAGGTATTTATTGAGTATATATATATATATATATATATATATATATATATATATATATATATATATATATATATATATATATATATATATATATATATATATATATTTATATATATATATATATATATATATATTTATATATATATATATATATGTATATGTATATATATAACCAATATGTATATTGCATAATGATTAAAGCATACATGGAAATGAAATAATAATATATATATATATATGTAATAATAATATATATATAATAATATATAATAATAATAATGTAATATAATATATATTATATATATATATATATATATATATGTTTATATATATGTATATGTATATGTATATATATCATATATATATAATATAATATAATAAATCAAATATATGTATATCATCATATATCATGTAAATCTATATATATAATAACATATATACACGTATGTATATATAAACCTGGATATATAATAATATATGTTTATATATGTATATATATATATATATATATATAATAACAATAATAATAATATATATATATATATATATATATATATATATATATATATATGTAAATATATATAAATATATATATATATATATATATATATATATATATATATATATATATATATATATATATATAAAATATATATATAATATATTTTTTTTTATTTATATATATATATATATATATTAATACAATATAATATTTATTGGATACTTGATTTATAATAATTTTATTGTACACAATATAACAACTATATTTATTGGATACTTGATTTATAATAATTTTATTGTACATAATATATAAACTATATTTATTGGATACTTTTAATATAATAATAATATAATCATTGTATTGTATACAATACAATAATAATATTTAATGATCACATATATTATAATAATTTTATTGTACATATGGTAATAATTATATTTATTGAGTACTTTTATTAAAATGATTTTATCCTTTATACATAATTATATTTATTGAGTATTTGTGTTATAATAATTTTATTCTATATACTATAATAATTATATTTTTTGGAGTACTTGCATTATAATAATTATATTGTACATAATATAATAATTATATTTATTGAATATTTGAATTAAAATAATTTTATCCTATATAACATAATTATATTTATTAATTTGTGTTCTAATAATTTTATTGTATATAATATAATTACATTTTTTGAGTAAGGCATTATAATAATTTTGTTATAATTAATATAATAATTAAATTTATTAAATAATTGTATTATAATAATTTTATTGCGCATTTTGCTTAACATTTTAATGTAAAAACGAGTCCAAAAAATATGTATAAAAAGAGTTATGTATAAACCCCATAGAGCTAAATAAAGTTTTGATGCATTATTGATGAGTATGGGAATATCAGAAGTGTCATGGGAAGAATCTGTTGTTTTAAGAGGGTTTTTCCCCCTAAAAACATCCTAAAAGAGGGTTTCTAGAAGTTATTTTCTTAACGTGTGTGATAAAGTGAGTCGAGTTTGTGTGCAATAGGTCTGAACACACACACACACACATACACACAGAGAGACCTACACACACATACACAAAATGATTGGAGCCCCTAAAAATGGTTCTTAAAAGTGAAAAAAATTGGCTCTTGAATATATATAAAAAAAAACTCAAAATGATTCTTGAAAGTGATAAAACTTCAAAACGGCCCCATGAAAGGGGAAAAATAACCCCTTAATAGTTTTTGAAAGTGATAAAAAAAAAACTTTACAACGGATCTAACTTATTTGACTTGAAACTTAAATAAAGTATAAATTTTCCTGTGTGACATGCTTAAATCGATGTTCCTCTGTTTCTCAAGCAATAAGAGCAAATCAACAATTATAAGACATTGTTAACTATAATGATGATTTGCACCCTTCATTTGGGAATCTGCCTATTTTTTAAATAATCTTATATATATATATATATATATATATATATATATATATATATAGATGTATATAATATATATATATATATATATATATATATGTATGCATACTGTATATAAAAAAAGAATATTTCCCGATGTATCTATATATATATATATATATATAAGAGAAAGATATGTTATATATATATATATATATAGTTACTATATATGTTATTATATATAGAGGGAATACAGTATTAAACATACGAGTGTTACCACACGACAAAGATGAACCGATACACTGGGCCTGGGTGATCATCGGGCTCTGGGAATGCTCTGCCAACCTCATACACACGACACAGATGAAAGAGTGCGCCTGCAGATCGTAGAGCAGAGCATAAGCGAGCTGCTGTTGGGCCATTAGCGCCAGATGCATTATGCTCTCCGCGACGTTCGTTCCGGAACACTTTCTGATCGGGAGGCGCAGTGAAAGGTGGTTTGCCTCGAATTTTAGATATCCTGTTCGCAACACGCTACAAGAACCATGAAAGAGGCCTGATTCAATAGGGCCAGGCATTGTCACCATGAAGAGCTCTAGAGCATCATACCCCTGAAATCACCACCAGGATTGAGTGGCAACACGCTCGGCATACCATTCGCGTGAGGACCCGGGATCTAATCCTGGTAAGTGAAGATTCAATTTAAGGAGTTATTTTATCTATACAAATTGAACTGCGGTTTAATTGCAGTATTTACATCTATACAAATTATATTCCGATCTAGAGTGGTCTCCTTACATGGGTCCTGTGTTACCTTTGACCCGAGTGCAAGCGGAGATGCGTGGCTTAGGTATCTGTCCTGACATAGGCGGTCCTTATTCCTATTGAATAGAGCACTCTTTCATAGGTTTAAGTCGCGTATCTTTTTAGCTTGTCGTGGTTGAGTGGTAACACGCTTGGCATACCGTTCGCGAGGGCCCGGGATCTAATCCTGGTAAGTGAAGATTCACTCAAGGAGTTATTTTATCTATACAAATTGAACTGCGGTTTAATTGCAGTATTTACATCTATACAAATTATACTACGATAGAGTGGTCTCCTTACATGGGTCCTGTGTTACCTTTAACCCGAGTGCAAGCGGAGATGCGTAGCTGAGGTATCTATCCTGACATAGGCAGTCCTTATTTCTATTGAATAGAGCACTCTTTCATATGGTTTAAGTCGCGTATCTTTTTAGCTTGTCGCTGAGTGGTAACACGCTCGGCATACCGTTCGCGAGGGCCCGGATCTGGTAAGTGAAGAATCACTCAGGGAGTTATTTTATCTATACAAATTGAACTGCGGCTTAATTGCAGTATTTACATCTATATAAATTATACTCCGATCTAGAGTGGTCTCCCTACATGGGTCCTGTGTTACCTTTGACCCGAGTGCAAGCGGAGATGCGTGGCTGAGGTGTATCTGTCCTGACATAGGCGGTCCTTATTCCTATTGAATAGAGCACTCTTCCATAGGTTTAAGTCGCGACGTATCTTTTTAGCCTGTCGTGGTTGAGTGGTAACACGCTCGGCATACCATTCGTGAGGACCCGGGATCTAATCCTGGTAAGTGAAGATTCACTCAAGGAGTTATTTCATCTATACAAATTGAACTGCGGTTTAATTGCAGTATTTACATCTATACAAATTATACTCGGATCTAGAGTGGTCTCCTTACATGGGTCCTGTGTTACCTTTGACCCGAGTGCAAGCGTGGAGATGCGTGGTTGGAGGTATCTGTCCTTGACATGGTCCTTGACCTTGTACGTATTGAATAGAGCACTCTTCATAGGTTTAAGTCAGTGTATCTTTTAGCTTGTCGTGGTTGAGCGGTAACACGCTCGGCATACCATTCGTGAGGACCCGTGATTCCTGATAAGTGAAGATTCACTCAAGGAGTTATTTTATCTATACAAATTGAACTGGGTGGTTTAATTGCAGTATTTACATCTATACAAATTATAATTCGATCTAGAGTGGTCTCCTTACATGGGTCCTATGTTGCCCCGAGTGTAAGCGGAGATGCGTGGCTGAGGTATCTGTCCGACATAGGCGGTCCTTATTCCTATTGAATAGAGCACTCTTCATAGGTTTAAGTCGCGTATCTTTTTAGCTTGTCGTGGTTGAGTGGTAACACGTTCGGCATACCATTCGTGAGGACCCGGGATCTAATAAGTTAAGATTCACTCAAGGAGTTATTTTATCTATACAAATTGAACTGCGGTTTAATTGCAGTATTTACATCTATACAAATTATACTCCGATCTTGAGTGGTTCCTTACACGGGTCCTGTGTTACCTTTGACCCGAGGGCAAGCGGAGATGCGTGGCTGAGGTTCGTCCTGATATGGTCCTTATTCCCTATTGAATAGAGCACTCTTTCATAGGTTTAAGTCGCGTATCTTTTTTAGCTTGTTGGTTGAGTGGTAACACGCTCGGCATACCATTCGTGAGGACCCGTGATCCTGGTAAGTGAAGACATTCACCTGGGTGAGTTTTATCTATATATATATATGTTATATATATATATTTATAAATATATCTATATATATATATAATATATAATATATAAATATATATATATATATATATATATATATATATAGCTTGATTACTTTTAAAATAGTTGTTATTAATTCCGCTGTCAAGCCCTTAACGAGTTTTTTTTTCTTTTTTTTCTTTTTTGCAGTGAGCATAACGAATAGTGAAATTATTTTGAAAATGGAAAAAATTAGTTTAAAAAAATGTAGAAAACTCATTATTTTTTTCTTTCCTTTAAATTCAAACAATTCCAAAGAATATTTTTTTTAGGTGAGTTTGAGAGGAAGAGGAAAGACTTAGTGGTGGATGAAAAGAAAATAGTAAATGTTAAAGAATATAATCATCTTGCGGGGGGGGGGGTTCTTAGTAAGAGGAACACTTGCGCAAAAAGAATGTTTTTTCGGGGGAGGAGGGGGGATGGGACTGAATCTCTATAATACCACCATTTTATTTTGTTTTTACTCATTTTTTCATTGCTTTTTTGTTTGAAAATTTTGATAAAATTTTGGAGGGGATTGGGAAGTGCAGCCCGTTAGCCACCCCCATGCGTATACGCCACTACTAAAGAAGGAGAAAATACTAGAGAAGTTACAGAACAGAACGGTGAAAGACTTGTAACAATAAGTTCCTACTCCTAGAATATTAAAATTTTAAAACACCCACTGAGTTGTGAGATATAGGGCTAGGGCTCGATCCCTCGTCCATATCCTAAGTAGTAAATACCAAGAGCATTTCCTCCCTTAGAATAAAGCAATGCCAATGAGGTGTGAACATTTATTTATTTAATATAGGATATACATTATCTAAGATATCAAAATCTAGATATAAAACTTTAAATTAGTCCCAAAATTGAGGTACCTTCAAGCTACAGCTTCGAAAAATTTAATTTGGCATACATATTAAATTGCGCGCACAAATAGATGAAAAGCACAATGAAAGACATGAAGTAATTTGCAATATATATATATATATATATATATATATATATATATATATATATATATATATATATATATATATATATATATGAAGTGGCGCACGAAACGCGGTTTTCAATGATAAATGCGAAACGGTTAAACACCTGCATTGAACTGAACGAAGTACAAC
>JABUQX010118913.1:0-21394 GCA_015478945.1 Trachelipus rathkii | reverse complement strand
GTTGCCCTTTCACTAATGTTTACGCTATTTTACCGTATAGCATTTGGAGATTAGATTCATTGGAAAGTGGTATATTTTTTATTCTCAAAAAGCAAGCGAAAAAAATCTTCAAACAAAAAAAAATGTTTTATTGTAACTTTGTATAAGCACTAATCTGAGTCAGGGTCGAAATTTTGAATTTGACTGCTACTTTGGAGTCGGAGTCAGTCAGGGTTTTTATTTAAGTGGGTCAGGTCGAAAATTTTTGTTCTGAAAGTGGAGTCGGGTCGGGTCAGGTCAGCTGAAATTTGAATTTAGAGTCGGGTCGGAGTCAGGTCGAAAAATTATTTACGATCCGCAGCCCTGCTTTTATTATTATACCAGAGCAATAAAAAAATTAGAATCGGATGGTAGGTAATGCTATCTGAGGAATATTTCATTTGAGGCATTTTCTACGAATTTTTATAATTTTCCCAAATGAAGATGTGCAATAAGTTTAATCTATGGCATGACCAATGCCTACCGGATTATATTTATAACCTTTTCATTTACAGCACTCACGGCGCGAGCGTGGTTTGTTACAGCAACGCTCGCGCTCAGCGCTCATTTGGAGCAGGGCTTCAGCGAGCGGTCTGCCGTGCATGTACGCCAGCCTGCAATGCATTTAGTCTATAGTATTGTTTTAGTTTTATTTAACTCAATAAATATCCAATGAAAAATAATTTGCTTCCACAAGATGATAATTTTGTGGAAAATATCTCATTTTAAGTTCAAATAAGAAGTGCACAAAATCAAGGTTATGGAATATTAATTTAATTTAAAATAAGTAAAAAATTAAGACCATCAGGTCCCATGATTGTAAAATTGTCATATGATTTCTTTTTAAATAAAAGAAATTGATGTTCAGTTACTTCATACTTATATAGGTAAAGTAACAAATTTAAAAATTTAAAATATTTTTACTATATATATATATATATATATATATATATATATATATATATATATAACTATAACTATGCTCTTTTTAATATATATATAACTTCTATATATATATATACACTACCATATATAATTGTGTGTGTGAAATTTCAGATGCAACCACCTATAAATTACGACAGCCACCCTGATATGTAGCAACCTTTGCGCCATACCATGTATGTAATAATATATACACCTGCATAATAATATATGTATATATATATAATATATGTATATATATATAACTATATATATATATATATATTAATTCGTCATTCCTCTGTAGATTCCTAAGGGATCTGTCAGTTGTCACCTCTAGAGAACACTCTCCAGGCTTTTCTGTCGGCGTATATTCTCCTCTCCTCGACCTCTTCGATCGTCGTTTATTTTATTTATTTTATTTTTATTTATTTTATTATTATTTATTTTTATCTATTATTATTTATTTATATATTTATTTATTTATTATATATATTTATTTATTATTATTATTATTTTATTTTTTATTTTTTATTATTTATTTTTATTTATTATTATTTATTTATATATTTATTTATTATTTATATTTATTTATTATTATTATTATTTTATTTTTTATTTTATTTATTTTATTTATCTTCTTCTCGGTCTACCCACGGCTCTTTTTTCTTCAGGTCTCCAATCCATCATTCTTCTCGGCCCCTCCCTCACATCCATCCTCTTTACATGTCCGTACCATCTCAGCTGATTTCGTTGGACCTGTTCATTGTTAGTTCGATCTATTAGTCTTATTACTTCACTTCTATCATCAGCGTCTCTCTTTTCCTCTCAAACTCTTTCCCCTTATCTGCCTCAATCTCTTCTGCACCATTAGTCAGTGCTTAACATTCAGACCATATGTCAGTAGTCTCCTTGTTGATCTATATTATATTTTTATCTCTTTGGTATTGATTTTCCCTCGGTATTATCGGGTATAGGGCTCCCACGGTTTTCGCGAACTTCTTTATTCTCTCATTTAGCTCTTCCTTCATTCCACCTCCACCTTCCAATATCACACCCAAATTCTTAAATTTATCCACCTGACGCAATTCATTTCCCCCTCGAACATTATATTTATTTCTTCTCTTTCTCTGGCTATTTTCATTACTTCTGTCTTTTCTTACTTATTTTCATATCATTTCTCTCATTTATAGGTGTTCCATCTCCTCACATCCTGCAGGTCTAATCCATCTTCTGTTATTGTGACGCATCATCTCTGCATACAGCAGAGTATGCTCTATTCATGCTATATATTCTTAGATTATAGTCCATACATTACAAACAGGGAGCAGAACTCTCCCTGTCTCACTCCCATATTTACCTCAACCCATCTCTCTCTTCTTTGATCTGCTTTCTGAACCCTTGATATGTACTCTTTATTACTCTTATAAATTACCTGTGGTATCAGTATTCCTGCTCTTCATGATTTTCCATAACACTCTTTGTTTATCATCAAAGCTTTTCCAGGTCTATAAATGCCACATCTGCCCAACTATTCAATTCTATCGTTTTTTCTATTAAGATTTTCATATAATATATTGGCCCTGTTGTGCTTTTCCCGGCCGTGAAACCATACTGCCAGTCTCCTATGTTGTTATCAACTTTGTTTCTCATCCTCCTCTCTAACACTCTTTCATAGATTTTACTGGCCAAATTTAGCAGGGTTATTCCTCTATGATTATCACATTTCCTTCGATCTCCCTCCTTTTATATAGGGCATATTATTGCTTCTCCCCACTCCAACGGTACACTCTCTCTCTGACCCACATTTCTTTCAACAGTTCGTGAATCCATCCTTCAACTCCCTCTCCTATCTTTTACAGCTCCGCAGTCAGCTCATCAGTTCCAAGGCTCTTCCCCCTCTTTAGTATCTTGATTGCTGCTCTGACCTCCTCCATTGTTATTTCTTCCATCTTCTCCAAGTCTTCCTCTCGTTCCACACCCCCATCCACTTCCCCCCTTCAACATCCTCAAAGTTCAACAATACTTCGAAATATTCCTTCCACCTTTTCATTATCTCTCTCTTCAATCAAAACCTCACCATCTTTATTCATTATTATACGTGTCTCTGGTTCCTTCTTGACTCTCATTCCTCTAGCTAGGCCATTTATAAGCTTTCTTGTTCCCCTCAAATCTTCTTTTAATTCCGCTCCAATATCCTCCCATGTTTGTCTTTTACTCAATTTCTTTATTTGATCTGCATTGTTTCTAGCATCAACGTATATTAATCTGTTTTCTTCAGTTTTACTCCTCCTCCAGAGTCTATACTTTTTCTTTTTGTTGGTTATGGCTGCCTTTACTTCGTCATTCCTCCACCATGCCTTCTTTCTTCTTCCCTCTTTCCCAGAACTATATCCTGATTCCAATACTTTTTTAGTGTCTGTTACTGTTCCATGTATCCTCACTGTTCTTCGTACAAATATCTGCTACCCTTTTCATGCAGTCCAACCGTTATCTCTTTCATGATACGCCACTTCCTCTCTTTCTTTGATAAGCTTCGACTACTACCATTCTCCTTATTAAAAATTGTCATCTTCATATTCTTTCCCGTCTTTGTATTCCTCTCCTCGTAATAATCTTTTCTTCGTCATGATTAGTTCTTCCCCTTCCTTCCATTTCATTTATTCCTCTAATAGCACACTCCATTAACCTCCATTTCTCTAGGTCAGACTCCAAAGAAACAACTCGGAGTGCTTTTAACATTTGTGAATATTTTCTTTCATTAGTAGGACATAATCTATCATTTGCTTTTTCTGTTTATTCTTCCTCTTCAGTATTCCACCTATACCAAGCCACTTCTTGTTTTCCTCATTCTTGAAACCGTGTGTTTATTATGGTTAAATCGTTCCGTAATTAAAAATCAATTAGTTGTTCTCCCTCTGTGTTTCTTTCTCCAAGCCCAAAAACGCCCCCATCACTCATGCTCCTCTTCCGGTCTTGTCTTAGACATCGCGAGGTTCATGTTGTTTCCAAATTACTATCATGAGATTCCAAGTTTTCCCTCTCAACTCATTCATACAGCCTTCTGTTAAAGTTCCCTCAGTTTAAATTCTTCTCCTTTTCCTCTGCGGTGATCTATCACTCCAGCATGTGGGTATATTAGCACTTATGTTTAGATATGAATTATACCATGGTCTACACCCCTTCACCTTTTATATGAGTTCTTAATTGCCATCCATTCCCTATCCTTATCATCAATACCTGATTTGTACGTATTTCTTCTATGTATATATATAGCTCTCTATGTTTACTATCCATTTGCCAAACTCGTTTCTCTTATTATATTTATATATATTTATAATTAATATAATATATAATTATTTATATATTATTAATAATATTTATATATGAATATATAATATTATAATATATAATATTAATATATTTATATTTAATAATTAATTAAATAATATTAATATATATAATAATATTATATATATATAATAAAACGCAATATACTACATAATTCAAATCTCCCAGGTTAGGACGATTTAAACGCTATACCTGTGATTACAAGTGGACCCTATAACACAAGTAATAATATATACATTTAAAATAAATTATATAATAATGTCTTGATATATATAATATATATTATATATATATACCTTAACGTCAATATCTCGTACTATAGGTATACTTTTAGTGACCGATATGTACCTAATATATTATAATTATCGTATTATGTAAACCGAGAGTTTTATTTAACACATTAGCATAGCAAGTAATACTAGTGTACTATGTCACATAATATATCTATATAGTTATGTTTAATAATCTATCTATTAATATAATTTAACTGATTTACTGTAAGTGGGATGAAATCTATATATTGATATATGATTATTTATATATAGTGAGATATATATATATATATCATCTCTCGACTATCTATATATATATACAAATCCCAGTACTCGAACCTGGGCCTACCCTATCCTATAGTATACTATGCTTTAAGCGTAATAGTACTTATTACTTAAACCACTGAGCTATATAAGTAAAGGGTCATGTCTCACCTATATTATATATATCCCCCTATATATTATATATATAACTAACAATCATACTAAAAACACTATCACCACTAATTATTAATATAAATAATATATATATATTATTATATATAACTTACTTATATTATATATTAATATAATTTATATATATATAATTATTAATATTATAATCTATATATATATATTATATATAAATATATAATATATTAATATAATATAGTAATATTATTATAGTATATGTATTAGTACTTATATTATGGTTTCTAAAATAACAAAATCTAATCGTCTTCGCATCCTGCAACCTGGACTTAATAATATACCGGCTTATAAGTGATGTTATAAACTTATACTGAGTCTAAATCCTCGCATATATAATACACACCATTTTCACAGACAGGATAGTAGAATAAAAATATCCCATTTCCTTCTATAACAAATAACCCTTTGTGGTTAAATAAATTAGTGACCCTATAATAATATACTTGAAGTTACTGTTAATAATATAAAAAAAAATTATTAATTATTTCATAATACTATTATACAATTATATTATATTAATATTCATAACTAAATTGAAAAAGATATCTTATAAATAAACATTTTCTTCATCAAATATTAATAACCTTAGTTTATTATATTTTTCAAATTTTTTTAATATGAATGAAAATGATGTTAAACATTTTTGTTCTAAATAATAATACTACGAGCTTTCAGTCTACTCTATATATAAACATCTTAAGTACATGTACAGAGAAATAAGGCAGGCCTCTTCAATAAACCATTGATCAAAAGGAATTCAAGATAGGCGATCACTGCCTTTAATACAGTGTGGTCGTGCTATGATGTTTAACAGAATCTTGCCTTTTGATCAGAATCCGAGTATGTATGAATAATTCTAAAATAGAGAAATATTAGTGTAATGTCTCAGTGACTATGATAATATATTGGTGATATATTGTAGGTTCGTATTTGTATGTTGGTTATTTGTTATGTGTTTGATTGTTATATGATATGTAGTGTAACTGGTTTATCTGTTCAATTAAATGTAGTGATTATGTATGTATGTGTGAATATATTGTGAGTCGTGTCCACTTCGCCTTCGCCCTGTTGTTGTATAATTGTGAGTTGCTCGAATTATATTGTCTATTATTATGCAACTGATAACTTGATTCAAATGACTAGGCGTTACTGATCAGACGAGTAATTTAATATCTATGCGAACAGCGTGTTGAGAATGACTTTATGGATAATTCGGAGAAAGTAAAATTACGAAATGATGTGTGAGTTAGGTTGAATGTTCTGCGAGGGGAGAGTTATTTAGAACTGGAATAGTCACTATCTCTCACATAATCCTGTAATTGGGGGGGTGCTGCTCGATGAGCGCCACCCTAGTATTCTAGAGGTAAGAGAGAGCTGTATATATGTGTGTTGATTGTTTTCGCGCATATGCCCCACTCATAGAATGTTAATGCTGTTTTATCGTCTGGTGCTTAAATCTCATGTGTTTGTGGTACATGTTCATGTACGCCTGTTTTCGTCACGACAACTACTGGCTGCAGTCGGCTCTGCCACGCTCTGGGGGCTTATTAAGCTTTTATTAGGTTGGTGAGGCACAAACTTTTTTTAGACGGGTGTAGAGAGAGATATACGCGGGCTTCAGAATTGAGTGAAATGCGTGCATCGTGTATCTCGTATGGAATGAGAGTAACTCTATCTTATTCTGACTATCTTCTGCGTACCCCGTAGGGGTGCGAACGTTACATTCGCTGTGTGTGTGTGTGTGGCGAAGGCGGCACACAGCACACAAGCACGACACACAAACTAAGGCAATCTCGAGCAACATGGGACCGTTAAGTACAGGATTAAGTACACTTGAAGTGTATTAAGTAACACTTGGAAAAGTGGTACTTAAATACGTGGCTAACTTATATGGTGTCCGGAGGGGAGGGGGGAGTTCTCGACGTGGTGTTTCGTTCCGTGCATCTGTTATAGATATCCCCTGCTTTTGGCGTATGTGTGTCCGTGCTGCGGGCAACACAGCAGCACCAGTCGTCTGAACTGTATCTGTCACTCAAGTACCGCGCAGTCCAATCAGACCACGCCCAGCCTTAGACATATTAGTCCTAGCATCTCTTTGCTCTCTAATTCCTTTGTTAGATACGTAGTTTGAATACAGTCGATCACACGCGCCTGTATGAGTATGTCGTCGCCCTTATACTGTCGCGGACTATCATTACAATAAATAATTATCAATATTTGTAGATAGACGTATTGTGTGAAGGGAGTTTATATATTGAGTCGGCTCGACCTCGAGATTACGATCCCTCTATATCTGACTGAGTTGTAAGACTTCGCGTCTACCTTCCACATATGTGCTAAGCCTCAGTGAAATGAATATAGAACTTTATGTTGCGTTGAGTATGTTTCATTGATGTGCTGGTTTTATTAGTTTTGATTTTAGGCTGCTATTATAATAAATTCAAATCATGCACATTCACACAATATATATATATGAATATGTACATTAATATATACAATTTTATATCTAATTCAGTAATCTATGCAATTCACACATATATATTATATAAGATATTATATATATATATATATATATTATTACATATTATTTATGTTATATATATATATATATATTATAATATGATATTAATATATTAATATATATTAGTGATGGGTAATCGATATTAAACGGAAGAAACATTGCTGAACGTATCCTAAAAGTAAAGGCGAAATGAGTGTGTATTTATTCTAAGAATCGGAATCGGATAAATACGTAGTATAATTACTGAGTTAAACAAATATATTGTTACCGGTATAATATTCTGTATGTTGTGATAATATAAATCTTATATTACTTTGTGTAGAGCTACACAATACTAAGTGAATAAATTAATTTTTTTTCCATTATGAGTAGAAATTTATATATGATATTTTCAATAGAACTATGGTTGCGTAAGTCTAGCGCTACATATTGATTATTATTTAAATTTCTAAGTTTCTTCTTTATAAGTTTACTGTAATATTTTTAATATTAAAGAAAAATCTATGGATATGTGACGAGAGTGAGTCAGACAAAAGCATCGCTATTTTACAAGTACTATGCCCTCTCATAATAGAGAATAAAAGTAAGAACCGGTGAAGAAAGACGCCACTAGCGTGAAGGAACAAGGCAAAGCGGCAGAAAAAGTAGAAGAGGATGCGCGAAAAGTGAAAGAAGACATGAAGAAGTGCCTATGTATCTTCCTTGCTAATGCTTCCCGAGGCGTACGCATGTCTACTTTTTTTGTTAGATGCTAGAAAATTTATTATCATACCTCTTACTAGGTATGTGAGTATGCGATAACAAGTAAGTGTGATGAATATCGATAGGGTATGATATATTTGCCTTGTGATAGTGATTTTTAGTATAAATTATAATATTGGATAAGTGATATATATTATGTAATAATATTACTAATATATATATGTAATTTATATATATTATAGAAAATTAATATCTCTTGATATGATATATTAAATAGTATTATAATATATTATATAGTAAAACATAATTATTGTACTTAAACACTTAAATGAAAGAGAGTCCAGATAGTTTTTAGTAGTCTAGGATTAGGTACTTATATAATATATAACGTATATTCAGATAAAAGTATTAGTTATATTGATATTATTACTCTACAGAGAATATCACCCCTTTCAGTGCGACCCGCTGCACGACGACAGCGTGCTCATGGCCGCGCGGCTGCGCAGCGGGGGGTCCCTCTCACACGCCCACACCTCCTAGGGCCTGCGAAATTTTATAATTGAGAAAATAAAAGTTAAAGGAATTAAAATAGAACTTTAAATTTTTTTGTTTAGTCAGTTTTATTTCTGCAGACTTTTTCTTTTGAACGAAATCACCTCTTCTCACTGAGATCGATTAGTCCTTTACGTCTGTACCGCTCGCATTACGTCTTTGCACGTCTATTCTAGTGTTGTTACGATAAAAACATAACGTTGAGTTTTTTAAGTACAACTAAGGTGTGTTCAATGCTCTGTTGTGAGGCGAAGTCATTGTAAACTTTAAAAGATTGTATATCGTGATGAATGGGTCCCTCCTCACACCCATCCTCTCTGTGAGCGCCAACGTCTATATCTCGTCCTATATGTACTTTTACGTTCTTTACGTCTTTACTGTCATAACATTCAATTTATTATTGTTATTAAACATGTAGGAATATTGGAAACATTAACTCAGCTGAGTACATTTGTAAAGATAGTAAGTATAGGTTAGTAGCGTTAGTGAGTATGCTATAATAGTGATATAGTATAGCAGTATAGTAGTATATTAGACGATAATTAAGTTGTTTAATTGGATGGTATTAGTGATATTATATATAAGTTAGTTGGGTTATACATATATATATAGTAGTAGTATTAGTATAGTAGTAGCAGTAGTAAGTTAATTAAGTAGTTAATTAAGTAAGTAGCTAAGAAATCTATTTATTAACTATTCAATCGTATACATTTTAAGATTTTCACTAAGCTTTTATAATTAACATGGACTTAAATATAAATAGGATATATTTTGCACTGAATACAATCTATCGAATCACTGAAATAACATAGCTTAAAACTAATTACTTATAAGTATTCGAGATCAGTGTAAATAACATCTCTACCGTTGATTAGGTTCATGTCCATCCCAATCTAATTCACCCGTGAAGGATTGTTTTCCGAATTAAGAGTTATATAAGTTGAGGCAAAATATATGGAAAAATCCATCAGGAGTGAATAATAATAATAAAGTTTCATTTATAAATATTTATAACTTTTGACTGAAAATGTTTATTGTCCATATATAAATATATATTATATAATAAATATATATATAATTATTATATTAATTAATATATTATATATATATTAAATATATATAATATTATATATTAATATATTAATATATATTATATATATTAATATATAATTATTATATATATATAATATATATTAATATTATATATATATATATATATATATATATTCATTAATAATAATATTTATTATTTAACATTTTTTATATATTTAATTATTATATTAATAAATATTATACTATAATAATATTAAAAAATTTAAATAATAACTTTATAAAATAAATAAATTAACTTTGCTAATTGACAGATATAAATAAATATGAAGTGCCGAGTGGCACAAGACAAGTTATTTTACATATAGTATTACACTGCTATAACCTAATCTGAAACACACAGCAGCACATAAGATAGGTATTTCAATATATTCCTATGTAAAATCATAAAAAGATATATATTTATGACATAGGAAATTTATTTCGAATCACATTAAGCTAAAAGGATGATCAATACAAAAAACTAATGTATTTTCAAATTATGCAAAAATCCTAAAATATATCAAATGTAAGTGAAACCAATAATAAGTAGTGGTCTATTATAGTAACTATATATACAATACAACAAATTAATGCTATTTAAATTCAATATGGAGATAATAAATTGATACAGTCGTAAACAAACAAACCATATTATAGAAAAGTAAAATTTAGAAATGGAGAAAGAAGAAAAAGGAAAGCAAGGATCAGAATATAGTGAGATAAAAAGATCTCTTACGGATAAATATTTCATGAAACTAAAAGTGATATACGTAAAACTGTATAGAGTTGATCATAATATGTTTCTAAAAGTGACAACCAACTTGATTGACCACTATTAACAAAATCACAAATAAAATTATGCATATATAATTTGAAACTAATCTAAATATTCTACTAAAGTGATTCCACTAGACCTATTTTGATGTGTGTGGACAGCATACATGATCGCTATTGGATTTGCTACACGAGCTCTGCCTCTCTGGTTTCATAAAGACTGATAAATTCATGTTGTGCCCAAACTATGTAATTCCTTCAAGAAAAATGATAGTGTTATAGATAAACGAGAACCTCTACTCTAGCGCTACACACACTCCCACTCTAATTATCATTACGCACCTGTGCAATGTGAGAAATAACCCACCTCCTCCTACCCCAACATGATCAGAATTACAGCAGGGTGAGTCCCTCGCCAACACAATACCCCTTGCTCCTCCTCTCTCTTCCTACAGACTGCCCTCCATGTGCCTCCATGCATCTCCTTATATGGCACCAGTCCATCCACCTCTCTGCTATATCCTGAAAGGTGAGTACTCTCACTCCTTCTCTTACATGCTTTACTCTTCGCCTCATTTGAGTCTCCATCTACCACTATGAACCCTATCCACCAAAAACTCTCCTAACCCACTCTCTGTTCCTCCATGCTCACTAGATGCCATGCGCTCATCTCATCATCAGAAGCTATCCCTTTCTCCACTTCTACTTATTCCTCACAAGCGCATCATAATATAAGCTCGATTGCATACTTCTCTAGATTACAAGAGTGCGACAATCTTCACTCTCTCCATAGCCTACTACCAAATGTCACTGTTCCTATAGTAAGTGACTCTACAGGTCACCCGTTCTCGCTAATATGGCTGCCCAGGAGTTAACTCCTCACCCACAAAGCAGCGCTCCGTCCATAGGCTCAACCCACTTATCCCTTCTCAAAATAGCTCTCTCTATAAACCACTTACATATATCAACCTGTGTACTCTATTGCAATGCTGATATTCATAACCCCCACTGTATTCATACTACCTCACATATAACGATATACATACTCACATTAAGTCCTCCAAGTTTTTGCAAAATGCGTAAAGATCATACTATTAACTATTTCTATATATATTATATATATACTATGGGATAAATCTACCCCCCTATCCATATAATTATCTCTCAGGATCACACTCAAAGCTCTCATTACCGTTACTCCTACTCTATAATATCGTTCTTATCTTACCTCTACCTATTCATCCCCTCCCCCTTACCTCAATATCCATCTACTAATTATATGTCCAGGGATACTCTGGTTACTTTATTCCAATACTAACAACTCACTTCTACTATGATCAATTACCCTGTAACCAAACTTCACTACCTCTCTCTTTCCTCCTCTACTTCAAAACACTAACACTTTACTCTTACTTGGATTTATTTTAATTATTTTAAGCCTTTTTTGTCCACACATTCTCTTTCAAAATCCTACTCACAAATATACCTCAGCCTACTTCCGCGTATTCTTCGCCACTAGTGGCATGAATATATCTAGTCTCCTAGCATAAGCAGTTAATCATGTGATTTCACTTCCCTTCTTATTACATTTCCCATTACATATTCTCAATATTTCCTAGCCCCCTCTGCCTCCTCCCTTCACCAATTCCTCTGCAAAAACAACTCCTCCATAAATAACATATAGTATATTAAGCCACTCGCGCGACATGCGACACCTCTTAACTGAGGACTTCACACCCTCTACCTCATCCAAGACCCCATGGATGATTCATCTCACTCTCCCCTCCTAACACTCTCCACACACATTTAACTATACTATATTCCAATTGTGTAGCGGATAATAACTCACGAAATCCCGGCTTATATAAATACTTTACCTATAATTTACCCCCTCCAACTATCCTCATATTATTTCCTAGCTCATTCAATCCCTCCACTCGATAATATTTTCACTCCCTCTATCACTCTTATTATCGTATATATGCTTTCTCTAAATCTAAGAGAATAACACCCTAATACACTTATCACCTTTCCTCTCTTAACTTTAGTGCTCCACATAAGTACTATCTATTATAGTTAGTTATATTAATATAACACGTTATATGATTACAACATCGAGGCCCTAATCGCGCCTACTCGGAGTCAATCTTCTGGGTTCTTCCCCCACGTGCGCCATCCGGGCACTTTTTGATAAACTCCGTGTCTATACTGCGTACAATTCGGTAATTCTCCTACACGTTCATCGGCCATTCAGCCATAGCTCTGAAAATATTGGAATGCGACGCATATACCTTCCCTATACGAAATTAATATCTATATCCCAACATTCCATCTATCATATATTTCCCCTTTCCTACACTTATAATTATTACAAGTGAGTGAGTGAGATACCATAAACAACCTATCCTCCCAATTTCCTTGGTACCTCACCACTCCTCCTAAACTATATATATATTATTAACCATTTATTAACAGCCCATTCACTCACTCCTCCTATATATTATACCTACCTACTGGCAACTATTTACCATTCTCTAACATATACCATCCAGATATCCTGCGGACTTCCCTTTTTCCTTTAATTCCAAGTCTCATTAAAGTAATTTCCTCACTAATTTGAGTGAGCTAAGTTATCCATCTCCGCTATTCCTCACTAACTTACACTGAACCAATTCACACTCCTATATCAATCCTCACCTCTTGTAAAATCTTTCTCCCTCTCACCACTAACCCACTATCATATTCTAGTATATAATAATCCTACTAATAAAAATTACTATACCCTACCCACCTTCATTCTATTACTCATAATCTCTCTCCCTAATATCCACTACCCTACTATCTCCTCCCTTATCTCTCTCACCCAACCCTCCTTCTTCTATTCCTATTTTTATAATTTTACTATTACTTTCCATAAACATTCATGCTCCCCGAGTCAAAATTATTTCCGTCACAACATTTTACTTATAATTCAATCTACAATTCATACTTTTTGCTCTTCGCTTCTGTCTCTCCAGCCGCCTACTTCTTTGCTTCCTACTCTAACCCTTCTATATTCCTCCCAACTTTCCTCTCTCCTACTTCCCAACCTTCATAACTAAGAGCCTCTCACTCTTTTCCTTTCACCAACCTCCTATTCCACCTCCTCACTCCACCGATTCATCTCTCACTTTCCTTCTGCTAGGGCATACTCTCACCATAAGCCCTTATTTCTCTCACATACCCGTTATATCTAGCCTCTTTCAACATACTGCTCACTCTATATTATATAATCTCATTCTCACTCCCCTCACGTTACCCCTCTCTCCCGTTCTACCCTACTCACGTCCTCTCCACCTATATCCTCCATATATATCACTCTCCGTAAATCCCTCTTACATACACTGTCTCCTCCAATTTTTCCTCACCTATTTATTACTACCGATCCACTACCTCTCCTCTTCTCCTCACCTTTCCCTATGTATACCGTCACCTTCTTACCTTCACTCCACCCTTATCTCATATAAGCAACCTAATCACATAATTAAGTGATATACCGATTATTCCTCCTACTCCCGAGCCCCCTTCATAATAAATATACATTACATCTAACGTATAATTACTGCCTCTCTAATTCCTCCCATTTCATCTAACACATACATCCTCAGTTACCGCCCTTCCCCTCCTACCGTTATCTTTACTTCATCCATTGTATTCTTATTGAATTTTAGCACTTTTTTTGAAACTCAAGTATTCCCCACTATCATTCGTTTCTTTCAACAACAACCTCTAACAGACTTTCTCTCATTAATAAATTTCCATCATTACTATACTTAATCCCCCCTCAAATGTATGGGTCCTTATTCTGTATCTCATCACACCTCTCCCTTCTCACTCCTTAGCATTCAGATAATCATCCCAATTTATAGACAAATTTTATCATTATTACCCGAAAGTACTTTACCCTAACACTTATATTTATTCAACTCACTCCCAAAATACTATTCCTATCTCTCCTCTCCTTACTAGCTCCATTCCATCATGGTATTGCATATGCGCTATTAAAAACCCACAATTATTTCTCCCCCCCGTAATATTCTACTTTTACCCATCATTAATCTCCTACGAACTCACTACTTGGCTGTCACAACTATTTATACCTTATACCCATCAATCACTCTTATTTATTACATAAACTTATTATACTCATCCCATTCCCTCGTCACCTCCTCTCTCGTCACCTTCTACTATAGAATATTATTTCATTATGATTCCTTGTTATATAATTATTCCAAAGTCTATCTCCACTCTTTCCCTTTATATATATATATATATATATATATATATATATATATATTATAATATATATATATATACTTATATTTATATAATATATAATAATATTAATATATATATATATATATATAATAGTATTATAGTAATATATTATATATATATATTAATGTGATATATATGAATAATATATTATATATAATATTTATGTTCCTATATTATATATATATATATATATATATAATAATATATATATATATATATATACCTATATATATATATATAATATATATAGTATATATATATATATATATAGTATATAATTATATCACCGCATAAACGCTCAATCTAAACAAATGTATTTATCATCTTATAATAGAAATATTTATAGTATCTCAAAGATATACGTTACAGGTGCTTATAAACCCATAAAATATAAGATAATGGAAGCTATCTTTACACTAGTAAACTAATGATAAGTAGACCCTGAAGACCGATGAGAATTTTTAAAATAATAAATATAATAAATAATAATAAGTAATAATATAATATAATATATATTATATTTAATAATATAAATTAAGTAAATAATATAATAATAATAATAATAATAATTATTAATTAATATAATAAGTATAATATAGTTACAGACTTTTTTAATATATTAATAGTATATATATATATATATATATATAGTATATATATTAATATCCGATATATTAATATATATATATATATATTATAATATTAATTAATATATATATATTAATATTATATATTATATATTATATTTATATATATATATTATATTTTATATGGTAAAAATTACTATATACTTATATATATATATATATATATATATATATATATCTATTATATATTAATATTATATATATATAATATATTAATATATATTATGAGGTGACTTGATAATTTATTTAATAACGCTACTCAAATATTCTATGCGAATTATAATATATAGACCAATCTGTATTAATATTAGTGAGTCCCTCACCATAATTTTTTCTAAAGATTCCTATCAGATACCATTACCTCCATCCTCTCATTGGTAAAAGTTACTCTAAGTTACCTTATAATTACCACTTAGTCTTAGTATTATAGAGTGACTCGAGGTAATCATCGATGTAATATATCCACCGCCCAATGTTATCTACTATATAAACCGCTCTCTATAAATGAAATATATAAATGCGTCACTATCTCGATAGAAACTCAAAGCAAAAGACCAGTCGAGTTTGAGGAACAAAGTAATTTTCGATGGAATTTTCGAACTTTACAGCCATTATATTAATGTCAAGCAATTGAACACTCGGTATGAGTAACGGTAAATCTCCACTGGACATTACAAGGCGCGTGTATAACGCGCTACAGTAATATTGTGATAATTTTGGTCGGAGTTCGAGATGAGAATTACAGCAGGTTTTCGATGTACAAGAAGACCGAGCGATATGAATATTCTTACGAGGCAGCCTCAGGACAGCATATTTTATGCTGATGGAGAGTGATAGGACGACATATATAGTATATGAAATGCGATAGATGTACGGTATCGAATAATATTTACACCGCTGATGCAAAGAGACTGATGCGTCTCTATATTTATCGCATTATCCATCATTTCTCTATACTTCATCTTTTAGGAGTAGGTTGACACATTATTTATGTATATTTTGTTTTTATAAAAGTTGAAGTACACTGTGTATCTCCATAACGATCTGCTCTACTAATGACTGTTTTCAAGGCGCTGATTTAAAAACCCTTATATTGTCCATATTGTACTTACAAAGAGAGCGGTGTTTTATTTGACTATTTATACACCTAAAAATAACTCACGTTTAATCTCTTCGTAACATACGTAATACGTATAAGATGATCACTTATCATAGAGATCACGTCTGTGTATATAAGATATATGTGTTACAAATGGTGACTGGAAAATTACTGTTTAGAAAATAATTCAAAAGTCTATAAATTTGTAGAAATTTCTTTTATATATTGCGAAGCGAAACTCATACTATAAGTCAACTTGGAATCATCTTTGTATCTGTATCCCTAAATGAATGCATTTAGAAGGTAGTTAGCCGGATATTGGGATTCATAGTAAAATATGAGTGAGTAGACTTAATTACTTTTAGGTATATGATATGTATGTTATAGACGAGTCATGATTGAGTTATAGTATGAGAGTGAGAGATACTAGCAAACTTATATAGAACACGCCTCAAAATCACTAAATACTTATATAGATCATTTAAATATGGATATAAAGATTAAGATATACAAGGTGCTTAAACGATAAATTATAATAGATATGGCATGTGTAATTGGAAGAAATGTAACCAATCACAGGCTAGAGATGACATTCACTGAATAATACGATATATAATAGCTTAGTTTTAAACTTTAGACTTATTGTTTAGTTTCTGAACTCAGTTATAGTATTTAGCTGAATAATAACTTTTATAATTAAATTAGTTATACCATAGTAAAAACAAGTAATGTACGAATATAAAATAAGTATATATAATATATATATATATATATATATATATAAATAGTAATAGAAATAAGCAACATTTTTGGTTAATATATTATTATAAATTAATATTAAAGTTATAACTACATCATTTACTACTTAACTACATACTAACTACTTACTACGACTACTACTTATACTACACTTAACTATACATACTCACTAACTAACTACTATACTAACTAAACTTCTCTGTGACTCCCTTATATAAATAAATAGCATATATAATAATGAATAGAATAAGTAAGTAATCAATAATGTAAGTAATCTAATATTACTACATTTCATCTATCATATTTCCTTATCTATACTTTACATTTTATATAATGTATCTTATTGAATTAATAATCAACTCATATACTCACGATTCAACAATAGTTCAAATCCTTTCTCTCACATAATTGAATAATTCTAATACCTAACTCTCGATAATGACAACTTGACTATAATCATAATACCTAACTTAATAATGAGAGATCACTATCATAAACATACTAATAACACTTAACTCGCTCATGCTAATCTCACTGTCGTCCCTTACTACATTAGCGTAGACAACCTACATAAAAAACTATTATCTATTTACGCACTCCCTCCACTATGCTATCTCTCTTCGCATACATTACTCCCTCATACGATCTTGCATCTTCTGCTTCGCAGCGCTCTGCTCTACTTCTCCGTGCTCCTCCTCTCTCTTTCACTATCACACTCACTACCTTCTCTATCTTCATCCATCCCTACTATCTCATCTACTCACTCTATCTTACCTCACTCCTTCATCATCCTACACTACACTATACACACTGTACACCTTCTCTGATCTGTGCGTGATAAGGAGCTGTGCATGATCAACCTTATTATCTACTACACTACTACGAATGACTACCAGCTTAGGCATAATAAACGTATCGTGAATACAGACGCATTAAAGGCAGGTGAGAGAACAATAGTAGTCATTACCTATCCCTCTTCTATCTATCTGTGTGGATATCGCTATATCTAACTTGCATTCGTACAAGCTCCCTGCTAAGGCAACTGTGCTTCTATCTTTCGTCTAACTCTATCTTATATATATATATAATATATACTAGTCTTAATATTATATATATATAACTATATTATTATATATACATTATCTATATATATCTATATCTTATATCTTCATTCTTCTTCTTCTATTCTTTTACTATTACTCATATCTTCTTCTTTACTATCGTTCTTCTTCATTCTAACTCTCTTATTCTTATTTACTTCATTCTTACTCATTATAGTTATCTTATATTATCTATATATGTAACTTTACTTATCATACCAATCCTCCTTCTGAATGCGATAGATATATTAAGTTATTTAAATCTAATTTTTACATCCGTACGATTAAATGTATATGTTAAATGGGAAAACTTTTGATAACTATTATATTAATATTTAAATTGTTGCTCTATATATAATAGTTTATATAGTTAGTCGAATTATAAATTCCAATAATACTACTTAATACATACTGATCTACTATCAGCAACCATATAACTTACTATCACTTGTATTACTCTAGCTTGTTTTTTTTATCTGTACTATTATATACTTCTATACTTTACCGCATAACATAATCTGTTATAGCGGCAACTCTGTATATGCCAGTATCCTAGTCTATAATGTTATTGGTATATATATATGCAGAACAAAAATTTTAAACTTTTGTCGCTTGACTATCAGCGCTCATATTGAACGAATAGATCTCTCCTCGAAAACGGTAAGACTATCACTCCATATATAAATCTCTTTGTGACTAGTCGTAGGCTTACACTTTAATGTTTAGAGTAAATAACGAAATCAATTTTACAAGACCGTTATATATTTCTATATATATATATAATTAGAACATAGGGTATGCTAACAATAACGATACTTATATTAAACCTTATATAAAGCTGTAAAGCATTGGGTCGGTGAGATGGGAATTGATGTATGGAACTCTCCCTCACTAAGGTGGGGGTATAGGGAGGTTATTTAGTACTCACAACTCCTATGATAGGCTCATGTCTTATTCTCTACTCTTAAAGATATCGTGAGAGAAACTGTGATATAAAAAAAATTTTTACAAGCCGAAGTTCATTTACTCTCCTTCGTACGGATAAATCTTACAGTATTAAATTACGAGACCAATAAATTCTGTCATCAGGGCCTCTCGAGAGCAAACATTCAGTAGCGACAGAGAGATTAAAAGAAACTCTCGGTTTTGTCTCAAGGTTAGATTCGCTAGGCGATATATATAGTAGGTAATTTTCTAGTTTAAATTGTTCTCCAACGGTTTTAATATCTCGCTATATATCCATTATACCCTCGTGGTTATATGGATTAATAAAGATAGTTAAAGTAATGGTGGAGCTAAGTATTACTTTAAAGACAAATTCGTGTGTGAAGTCGACTACACATACACACACAGGCATAATGACAGCGTATGTTATATATTATAATATATATATATTATATATATATATATATATATATTAATATATATTATATGTTATATATATATATATATATATATAATTATAATATATATATATAATATATATAACTAATCTAACAAACTTAACCTAAATTAACCTTAACCTAATTTTAACGGAGTCAATCATTTATATAAATTTATTTAATATATATTATTATATATTTATATATATTAATAATATATAGTTAATATTATATATATATATATAATATATTATAAATATATATATATATATTAATATAATAATATATATATATATATACTATATATATATAATATATATATATTAATAATATATATATATATATATAATATATATATTATATATATTAATATTAAATTACAAACTGCTTAAGTATATCGAAATAACTCTGTAATCCCAAACTTTAATTGCATTCTCCATACATATATAGTATCTGTTACGTATTGTGTTTTTATGTATATAAGTTGTTAGTTTGATATGTTAGTTGTTTATTATCAGGGCCGGGTTGATTAAACAGAGGCGGAATGCACGCATGTGAATGCCGGGTAGACATCTCGACTCTATCAAAAATCGAGAAACGAGTAATATCAAGGGCAACTAATGTAGTAACTCAAAATATATACACACATGTAGCTCTCTTACGACTATAATCTGAGTTTATAACGATGAAACGTTAAGACAAGTGTTTTAATGACCTACTAATATGAGTTACTCACGAAGAACATGCATACGAATTATTCAATCTGTGGATTAATGAATCATGCTGCAGCTACTCCTCTTGCGTGAGCTGATACAATCAGTCGAATTTATGCTTTAAGATGAACTGCTGATATGTGAACTCGGTAGGATTTAGACAAACTCCGTATGGTACATTTGGACCTGCGCCAAGAAAAAGGCGATAGATTATAATGCAGTTAGTGCAAAAGGGACACTGGTTGTCATAGCAGAAATATCTGATTAAATAATAGAACGTATATTCTTATTTAGTTCATATATTTTGAGGATTTTGCCACAAAGCCTCCATATCTTACTTCTAGTAAGAATTCAAATAAAACTTATAACTGATAAAAAAAAATGATATATAATATATATATTATATAGTATGATATATATTATATATTATTATATAATATATATATATATATATATATAAATATATTATATATATATATATATATAGTATATAATAATTATAGCTTTATCACATAAAATTGTGTGCTCTAGGGATATTTGGCAATCATTTGATCGTTGATAAGTTAAATAAGAGTTAAAATACAGATAATACCACTATAATAATACCTCTTGTAACCGACCATTAAATTTAAACATAGGATAAAAATAAAATTATAAATACAAAAACTAAATAATCAAACATATCTACTATATAAGGAAATTA
>JABUQX010118912.1:17500-19970 GCA_015478945.1 Trachelipus rathkii | reverse complement strand
ATTATTATTATATTATTATTATTATTAATATATTCATTATTATATTATTATTATTATTACTATTAATATAGTTATTTTATTATTATTATTATTATTATATATTATTATTTATATTATTATTATTATTATATTGTTAATTATTTATTATTATTATTTATTAATATTATATTATTATTTAAATTATTATTAATTAATTATTATTTATATTATTATTAATTTTATTATTATTATTATTATTATTATTATTATTATTATTATTATTATTATTATTATTATTATTATTATTATTATTATTATTATATAATTATTATATTATTATTATTATTATAATTATTATTATTACTATTTATATATTTATATATGGATGTAACGCCACTTACATTGGTTATACGACGAATACCCTTCGGCAGCGTATGTTGCAGCACAGGTACAAACCAAGTAAGATACACCACCATATGCAAGAAGAACATAAAAAATTACACAACAATGAAATAGTAAATTACTTCAAAATTTTGATTAAAAAGAGGGAATTTTCGGATCTTAGGCTGGCGGAGTCACTTCTTATAAGAAAGCATAGCGCCGACATCAATAAAAAATAACGAAATGTCCGATTACCTAAATATTTTTACATAGAAGAAAGGAAAAAAGACACAATCTAAATTATCAACTTCACATTTATTTTCGTATATTTTAAATTTTAGTTTTAATCCTTACTGTCTATATTTGTCATATATAAAGCACTTTTCAGCGATTTTCGTAGTGCCTCGTTTCATAAATAAAGGTTTCATATCCTTGGAAAATGTCCACCGTGAACGACGAAAGCTTGGATCATTTCAGAAGGCAATTATTATTTTTATTCAAGAATTGTCCTAAAAAAATTAATGAAAATGTTAGGAAGGTTTTAGAATTTAGAAGTCTTGCAAAAATTATATTAAGACAAATGTATTATTATTATTGTTCTAATATTATTATTATTATTATTATTATTATTATTATTATTATTATTATTATTATTATTATTATTATTATTATTATTATTATTATTATTATTATTATTATTATTATTATTATTATTAACACAAGTTCACACACCTCATAACTTTACACTAAGATGCTCCCAATTTGACTTCCAGTCTATAACTAAACCCCTATTCTCAAACGTTTCCTAAATATATGCAATCGTGAAAAAAAATTACGTCATCGTGATTATAAGCTCCTCCAACTTTCTAGATCTTAGAATATATATATATATATATATATATATAGTAATATATATATCATTGTGTATATATTAGATATATATATTTATTAATATATATATATATATATATATATATAATATATATATATATTATATATATATATATATATATATATATATATATATATATATATATATATATCGTTGTGTGATAGTTTGAGACTTCATTAACAGACAGCTAGTAACAAGATGAACACGTTACAGAAGTTCATATTCCGGTCCCCCTGTACATCTCTAGTGTGTGGTCCCACGGGTTCGGGTAAGACGTACGCCATACTGAAATTTCTAAAACATCCTAATCTATCCGAACAAAAACCTGTTAAAATTATTTGGTGTTATAGTGTTTACCAAGAAAAGTTTAATGAGTATAAAAATATAATTCAATTTCATGAAGGTGTATATGATGTCAAAACTCTGGAAAATATTAAGGGTCATAAAGTTATAATCCTTGATGATTTGATGCATAAATTGAATGAAGATATAGCTGAAATTTTTACTGTTTACTCTCATCATTTAAACGTCACGGTGTTTTTTATAACTCAAAACATCTTCCATCAGAATAAGTATGTGAGAGACGTATCTTTAAAAACGCAATATTTAATATTGTTTGGACAAAGAAGAGATGTAAGCCAGATTAATGTATTAGCTACACAGATGTTTGCTACTCTAACAAAAGAGTTCTTAAATGTATATAAAGGAGTTACGTCTATACCTCATGGTTATTTAGTATGTAATCTTCATCCCAAGAACACATATAGGGTACTGTTACGTACAAATATCCTACCTACGGAAACTAAAATTATCTACATCCTTGAATAAAATGAGCAGATTAGTGAAAAAGTATTTACCCATTATAAAAAATTATAGGAAACTCAGTAAAGCTGAAAAAAGCAAACATCTACAAAGTTCAGCCTTCGTTCGATGTATATGTGAGTTGTACCTTAATCTTATAAATAATAACGTACCAATAAAAGAACATCAAAAACAAAAGTTACTAGACATAGTAACATCATTAGAAAACACTCGTAAAATTAAAAAGAATTTTGTTAAAAAAACAGAAATTGCTGTTGAAAGGTTTAGGCGTTTTCCTCCCTTTATTATTTTCCATTGTATTGCCTCTTCTAACCAAATTGCTAGCGGGTCAGAACTAATAAGGAAGAAAGTTGCTACTATACCCTTCTCCGATTACGAAAAAATGAATAACAATGC
>JABUQX010118912.1:0-7500 GCA_015478945.1 Trachelipus rathkii | reverse complement strand
TGTCAATAAGTTCTTGGAAGACCTTTTTCGTCCCAAATAGACATATGTGGATTTATCATTGTAGGTAGTTTATTTAAAGGTTCCTTACTTTGGTTTCAACACTCCGAAGCTCGTTAAAACCTTCAATTATCAATTTCTAAAAAATTTCCATTATTTTCCTGTTAATGATTTTAAAATGAATAGTTTTCAGAGTAAAAGATATTTTCCCAACTTGTTTGAGGTTCTCGGTTATTTATTCTTATTCTTATGCGAACTGCCAAGCCCGTTATGTAGGCCAGAGAGGCTTCAACTGCAGCCGAGGATTTCTAAACATGTGGGTCTTTTATTTTGAACAAACAAACATTAACTTCATCTCAGAATTCTGCTATCATGACCCATTCTGCAGAGAGCCGTCAAGACATCTCAAAAGAAAACTTTAAGGTTTTGTCTCCAACTTCAGCGAAGGATTCTTGAAAGCTTGTTTATTCATAAAACAAAGCCATAGTTTAACTCTGATGGCTCCCCAATCAAGCTATTATTTGTTTTAATTTGATTTTGGTTTTAATTTATTTATTTACTTCTATATTTTTTACTTTAATTTTACAATACCGTTTTAAATAACTGTTTAATTTAATTTATTGACTATGTTGTGTCAAATATACATTTCATAATTAGTTTAAAATTGCCTCGACATACAAAAAAATAATCCTTCGATAATATAGTATATAAGCAATTGGTTTCGTTGTTATTATACATTCTTCTCAAAACTGTCAACTAAACAGGTAATGTAGTGTAGTTTATTATTGTGATGATCTTAACATTATTTTATTATTGTGGTTATTATTGTTATTGTTAAAAATTATTCTTTAGTTTGTTTTTTATGATTTTTTCCTTTTTATTTTTTATTTTATTATTTTTTGTCATCGTTTTTGTCGTTATTTTTATTATTATTATTATTATTATTATTATTATTATTATTATTATTATTATTATTATTATTATTATTATTATTATTATTATTATTATATTATTTTATTATTATTATTATTATTATTATTATTATTATTATTATTATTATTATTATTATTATATTGATTATGGAAATTGTTACTATTTGTATTGAAATTGTTATATTATTATTATTATTATTATTATTATTATTATTATTATTATTATTATTATTATTATTATTATTATTATTATTAATTTATTATTATTATTATATTATTATTATTATATGATTATTATTATTATTATTATTATTTAGTATGATTATTATTATTTTATTATAAATTATAATTATAATTATAATTATAAATTATGAATTATAATTATAATATATTATAATTATAATTATAATTTATAATTAAAAATTAAAAATTATAATTATAATTATTATTAGTGAATTATAATTATAATTATACTTTTTAATTGTTATTATTATGCTTATTATTATTATTTATATATTATATTATTATTATTATTATTATTATTATTATTATTATTATTTTAATTATTTATTATTATTATTATTATTATATATTATTATTATTATTATTATTATTATTATTATTTATTAATATTTTATTATTTGTTAACATTATTATTTATTATTGTTGTTATTGTTTATTGTTATTACTTTTATTATTTAAAATATTATTATTATTATTATTATATATTATTTTTATTATTATTATTATTATTTTATTATTATTATTATTATTATTATTATTTATATTATTATTATTATTTATTATGTATTATTATATTATTATTATTATTATTTTTATTAGTATTATTATGTATTCATTAATATTATTGATTATATTAAGTATTTAGTATTAGCTATTAGTATTAAATATCAGTATTAATATCTTCAGTAAATATTAGTCATTAGTATTAGTATTAGTATAGTATTATGATTATGATTATGATTATTGATTATGTTGTTATTGTTATTATTATATATTATTATTATTATATTAGATTATTATTTTATTATTAGTATTCATTATTATTAATTGTAATTTTTTTTATTATTATTATTTTACTGTAATTTTAATTTGTTTTTTAGCTGATGCATGGGTTTGGTAACCCGAAACGCCATTAATTGATATCGTCTTTTTGCTCTTGTAAAGTTGACAGCATTCGCCTAACAACAAATTATTGATCTATTATGATACATAATGTGTTGAGAGAATATATATTGAATGAATTTATTGATTTATAAATAATATAATATGGGATGAAAACAGTAATAACTGACTTAAAAACAAGTACCAATCAAATGACAAGTTAAATTAATATCTAAAACAAATAAACTTTTGCGTTTGATTTTTATTTGAGAGTTAAAAAATTGTTTAAAAAATAAACAAAATTTTTAGCGAATCAGTTTCTTAATTATATATTTTAGAGTGAGATATGTAGGTAATGATACTTCTGACATTTGAATAGCCTATAATTTAATTATCACAAATTATAATTACTATATATAACTTATATTATAATTTAACAATTTATTCATATTACTATTTCAACTTTGCCTGTTATATTAATTATAAATTATCATATATGTATATAATATATATATATGTACTCACAATCCTAGTGATCGAATTTTTATTTTATATTATCAAGTAATATATATTATAAAAATATATATATACATATATTTATTATATATATATTATATAATATATTAATTATATATAAGATTAAATATATATATAATATAGATATATATAATTAATATATATATAATATATATATATTATATATTATATATATATATATATTATATATATATACTATATATAATATATATATATATATATTAATATATATATTATATTAATAATATATATATATATATATATATAATTTATAATATATAATATATTATATATATATATAAATATTAATATATATTATATATATTATATATATATTATTATATATATATATATATTAATATATATAATATATATAATATATTAATATATTATATAATATATATATATTATAATATATATATATTATATAATAATAATATATATATATACATTAACACCCTCGATTATATATTAATCGCTCTGATTCATATTTCCGCGTACTTCCAGTGCATTCGTCACTATTTTTTTACAATAATACTAGTATCTATTATATCGCTTTTAATTATTCTTATATATTTTTAATTATTATATATATATAATTTATACTATAAATATATATTATATAATATATATATAAATATATTATATATATATATATAATATATAATATTATAATTTTTATATTATAATTATATATTATATATTTATATATAGTATATATAATATACGTATTATATATCGTAAATATAATAGTTTATTTTATACTGATATATAAGGTACTAAGAATATCAACTATATAATAATTCTATATATAATTAACTATACATACAGCCACATGTACATACTAATATAAGTATTCATTATATATCAAGTTAATTGTATATGTTACATGTAATTACTTACGTGTGGTTATGATTTATCTATCTCTCTCTCTCTCCTCTCTACTCACTCTCATCTCTCTCACTCTCTCACTATCTCTCTCTCTCTCTCTCTCTATCATCTTCTCACTCTCTCATCTCTCATCTTGATACACGTAAGTAAAACTGTATTTAAAAGGGACAATATAGACTACTGCATTTAAGCTATTGTAGTTTTGCCGAATATATGAGTCATTACATGGCTAACTAACGATTGGCTATTAATATAATATATTATATATTAATAATATATACCTATATATATTATTAATATATATATTAATTATATATATATATTATATATATATATATATAATTAATATATATATATATATATAATTAAATATATATATATAATATTAAGTGACATATGAATATGAGACATATATGAGAAGTGCTAACTCAGTAACAATATTAAAAGTAACTTAATAAATGTATATTAAATTATATTATCATTTACCTACTCTACCCTACTCCTATGTTTCACTTATTCGCGGGTCTGTGAACGCATTCCCCTCCATAGGATGAGTAGTATTAATTCTATATATTTAATATATAAATATATATATATATAATATATATAATAATATTAATATAATACTATAATATTAATATATTAATATAATATACTATATATATATAATTATATATTAAATATATATATTAATATATATATATATATATATATATATATTAAGTACCAATATATTATATATAATATTAATATATAATATATATATATGATTATTATATATATATATATATATTATATTAAATATAATAAATAGTACTATCATATATAACTAGGTAACATCACTAAATAAATTCTAATGGTATTTACCTATTTGTATGCATCTATATATTATATATATATATATATATATATATATATATATATATTAATATATATATATATATATATATATAAATATTTATATATATATATAGTATACTAAGTTATTAAATATATTAATAAATATTATATATATATATATATAAATATAATGTATGTATATATTATATATATAGATATATATTAATATATATTTAATATATATATATATAATATTAATATAATATTAATATTAATATATATATATATAAATATATATTATATTCTATATTAATATATATAATATTATATAATTATTAATATATTATAATTTAAATATATTATATAGAATATTTCGTTCTTTTGTATTCTTGTAATAGATATGAGTAGTTTTTACATTTCCCCTAACAACAAAATCTATATTTAGTAATCTATATATATTAATTGTAATCATTAATTATTTAATATATAATATATTATATTATATAATGAATTATATATATATATATATCATATGTATTATATATAATATATTATATTATATATTATATATATAATTATAATATATATATATGTAAATATATATATTATTAATATATATATATATATATATAGAATTAATAATAAATATTAATATATTATATTATATATTAATATTATTATAATATATAATATAACCCAAATAACTGAGCCTTATACGGCGTGGGAGGATATTTGAGCGTTTTCCTAAGACCCCCCGCTGAAAATGAAAATCTACGCGATAGTAGGTACGTAGGAGAGTAGAGTAAAAATATATATATTGATTGATTAATATACATTTTAGTCTATATATATAGTTAATATTATATAAGTATAATATATTGTACGTATTAGTATAATAGCAAAACTTTTCACTATTTGCGTAATTATACATATTGCTATATAATATGAATATTATTATATATATAGATATTATATATTGTATATATTAATATAATATATATATTATATATAATATAATAGATAAATTAATAATATACATTCATATATATCTTATAATAATAATTTATATAGTAATAAATTGATACAGAGATTATATATTATATATATATTATATATATATTAATTATACAGTATAATAATAATAGTTCCAATTAAGTATTAATATTAGTGGCCTATGTATGATCTCACATCTGAGGTGACATAGAAACTATATACATAATAGCTCAAGCGTATATGAACTCTATAACTTGTGTCCCTTACATGAGTTTATATATCTATACGCGATTAATATGTAATCAGAGAGATAGAGAAGAGAGATATATATATAGATATAGATAGGATAAGTGAAGTAGAGAAGGAGATGATAGATGAGAGAGATATAATTTATAGAGATGAGATGAGAGATGAAGAGAGATGATATATAGTGAGAAGAAGTAAACGAGAGAAGATGAGAAATCAAATAACCCACATCAAGAGATATGACAATGTTACATACATATGTACATGATATAGCTAACTTATATTCGATAATGCTACGATGGTAGTAAAGTTAATATATATATTATATTAGGTGTATATAATATTAATATCTTTAGAATATAGTCAACTTATATATCCGCTATATATAAAACTTCCTTAGATGTGACTATGTTAAGAATGAACGTGATATATATATTTATATATATTATATATATATTAAAATAATTAATAAAATAATATAAAAAAGATAAGTAATATTAATATATATATATATATAGATAATGTATAATAATAAAATAAATTTTAATAATATATATAAATATTATATTTATATATAGATATATAATATATATATATAGAGATATACATTAAGATGTAATTATTGAGTTACACAATAATAACAATACCGTATCTCTAGATAATATTATTATAATATGACTTACTAGAACTAGATACCTGAGCGAGTCAAAATTAGTAACCGCATTTAAATTTAATTAGATATGTATATAAATATAGTATTATGTATAGATATATATATATATAAATATAAGATAGATTATATTATATTAAATAATTAATATATATATATATATATATAAATAATATATATACTATTTAAATATATGATATATTATATATATATATATTATAGATATATATATAACTTATATATAATATAATATTATTAAATAGATATATTTATAAAGAATTATATATATACTATATAGATATATATAAATATATATAAATATATAATATATATTCATAAAATAATAGAATAATAATATATCATATATTAATCTTTATCAAAATATATATAATTATATATTAATTAATATTTAATATAATTAATTGTTAATATTTATAATTATATATACTATTTTCTAAAAAGCTATTATCACTTTTTTATATACTGAAATCTTGAGGCACATACCTTAATAATATTATAATTGCTGTGATAAAATTAAGTGAATTATTAATCTACCATAGATATAGATTTTAGATAACATCTTTAATATATATAATATAATGACAGATATAATTAAATCATATATATATATATTATATATATATTATATATATAAATATATTAATATATATTAATATATATTAAATTAACTTATATAGATTAATTAACTATATATATAAAGTCCAAGTTTGATACATATAAGAATGACATACTAATAATCGTTAAAATTTAGAATTGATCTCTTCGAATTTGATATAATAATGGCGATTGATCAGTAGAAAATCTTAATAGATATATATAAGTATCTATTTAAGCACCATAATCTCAAATATATAACTTAGAAACTTGTAATTTCTATATAGTATATATAATATATATATATATAGTAGTATATAATGATAATATACCCACACCATAGCCCTAAAAAGTATTTTAGTTTTTATATTTTTAATATGATATTATTTCTTAAAAAGTATCAAATTTATGATAACTCAAAAGAATAATAAAAATATAATTAAAATCAACAAAAATATATATATTTAGTTTTATATATTTTACTGTCATTTTGATATTGGCTCATTAGTATAGATGATATTTTTTATTAAATAGTCTAAGTTATTTATCACGTTTAATTCTTCCCATTAGTATTTTATATATATATTGAATAAAATAATTATAATATAATATTTAAAAATTAAAATTAAAAATATCTCTCTCGAATCGTCTCGT